>SKCR01041429.1:0-102156 GCA_019454045.1 Zanthoxylum bungeanum
TCATGAAATACTTCCAGATAGTCCAAAGTAAGATGGGAAAAAAGAAAGCGAGATTTTTTTGAAGCAAATATTGAGATAATGATATCCTTTTGAACTGAAATGACAAGTCTTTTTAAAATTTTCCTTGGGCTAATCAGTGGGTAGATATGCGCCGTGTTCAATAATTTCATTAAAAACTTGATTTCAATGTAACAGCAAGCAACCTACTATAAAGATTTATATGTTAATAATAGTTCTGCAAGCTGATCAGGTTCCACAAAAGTCACTGTTTCATTTATCTGTTGGTGTTCGTCATCAAAAAATTCTTAGAATTTCAATTGAAATTAGAAAATAGTTTAAAGAAGATCAATTAAAAGTATAATGTTATATCATAACTTATCTTGAGTTTTATGAAATCATAAATTTATATTTGAGTTTTTTATGTACGTGTCATTACACTATTGTGATGTTTTTAAAAAAAAAATAGAATGCTCTGCGTTCGTATTCCAACCTAAAGTGATTGTATCATCTGTTGCACTTTGAAGATCTGATAGACAGAACAGATAAATCTGAATAGATTACTGACACCAAAAGTATTTATCTGCAATAAAAACACAGAGCATAATAGCAAAGCCAAATTTGCAACACGTAAGAAAATAATATAAAGAAGCACAAAGTGATAATACACGGAAATATAGAAGTAGAATGGTTTTCGGATAAAGAACATTAATCTACATGCAGTAAGAACATCCACAAAAACCATACAAGTAACAGACCATGATAAGATTAAGAGGCAAAAATATTGCATGAATCATTTCATAGATTAAGCAAGTAACCACTAACAAACAAGGCACATATATTCATTTCTCTTGCGCATATTGGCATTAGCCTCCGCCCAATCTTGCTTCACAATAACTGGACCAATCAATTTATACACTTTGTCTCTTCAATTAACAAACCCAACTCCTAAAATCACACAAAGTGATCAAATTTTTTTTTAAAAACAAAAAAACAAACACTTAATAACCAATAGAAATTCAAACCACCACAACAAGAATATCTCAAGAATTTTACGCGCACAATGATTATGTGATTTGATACTAAAATTTCTAAAGAGACAAATTCAGACTTCTAGAAAGTGAAATATGGCTTTGATAATGTAATAATTATCCTTAATGAATTATTGGGTTTTATGGCAATATCCCTTCAAGAATTCTATAAATCAAATTTAAAATTTCTCCCAAAATTTTGTAAGAATTTTTTTAAAGAAAGAGAAGAGCGATTTTTTGGATCGAATAATTGAGTTCTATAGGTATTTATATATATTAAGTAGCATTTGACATAAACTGTTATATTAATATACAACATTTGGCAAAAGACACTTTAAGTAACCTTTGGGACAAATTCTTATATCAATATACAACTTTTGACAAACGACACTTATATTTCAACTGTTAACTAAAAATTCAAAATTAATAAATTTCCAAAAATTAATTCAAGTACTTTGCCAATTAATTTTAGGCCCAAGTTCTCATCTTTGATTATATATATTATTATTTAATTTATAATCAAATTTGTGTTTCTCTTCAAAATTCCCACCGATCTCTTTAAATCAAATTGATATAATAAGTGTTTTTAAAAATTTATTTCCTTTTGTAGTTTTTATATGTGAAAATCCTTTATCTTCTCTTCTTTTCTGATGACTTAAATCACTGAAATATCTCTAACAAAAAAAGGTCTAGTCTTTTGGAGTTTACTGAGATCGTTAGCTTTGGTTTCGAGTTCGCGTTGAAGCTCTCGAAGAGCTGCGGACGATACCATTGCTGCTGTCGATTTTTATTCATTTGCTGCATTTCTTTCAGCTTCTTGTTCAATTCGTAGTAGCAAGACAAATGCAGTTTTGGTATCAAGGCTGGGCCCTTGTAAGAATATTTTGGGCTGTATATGGAGCCCCAATTGCATCGTCGCTCTGGGCATTTTTTTTTTGGGCCTTATTAACAGCCTAATTTCTACGGCATTATGAAGGGCTGGAAATGGGTTCTGCAAGCGATTTTTGATTCTTAATTTAACTCACAAGTACTTACTTTTTAAATAATTATATTTTTATCATAACGACTCTAAGTCCAAATTGATGGTGATGATAAGTCATGGTGTTGCCGGTGGCGGCTGCCGCTTGGTTATGAAGAGATGTGGTGGTGATAGAGTTTATTAAAATGACGATGGAAGCCTAGGCCCATGCTTTTCAGCAAGTTTAGAAAAATTATCGTCCAAAAGAATGAACGATAAATACCAAATTATTTAATTTAAGCTAATCAAGTCTCAAAATATTATGACTTGAAACGCGTTACTTATTATCAGATTATTTGGACATAACACGTGTTCATGTGTTAATTGTTATGAAGATAAGTCCCCATATGAGTGTGATTTTGTGGTGTAAGATTCATAATCTCATCTTTAAGTTATGGGTTCGAAGTCAATGGGTACGCTTCTTGTAAGAGGCTGTGACAGTCGGAGATTTTACATATTCCGCTTAAGCTCATAATAAATGGTTTGACGGTGAGATTTCCAACTATTTAAAAAATATATATATAAAAATAAATCAAAACGATCATACTAGTATGGATCGGCAATGAAAGCAATCCCACGACAACCATAGATAGAATAATCGATAATGTATAATCTCATGAGAGAAAATTATTGTTATACATAGCCATATTAATTTCGAATAGTGCATAATACTTATCTTTAAGAAATAATTGGTGTGGAGCTATTATTTGCGTCAGTTAAGTGAAATTTAAATATTATTTTTTATAGTAATAAAACATTCAAAGAGTATATGGATATGATTAGAATATTTTATTTAAAAAATAATCTTATATAACATTTTAGGAAGAAAATAACTAAATTTTTATAAATACTAACACATGACTTGTTCTTAGTGAGTAAAATTTAAATGTTATTTTTTAATAATAATAAATAATTTGAGGAACAATTAAATTATGAATATGATTTATATTAACCAGTGCAATATTTTAGGGGGGAAAGCAAAATCCTTATAAAAATAAATATAATAATTTTAATGTATTAATTAGGGAAAATGACATTGTCATAATGATACATAATGATATTTTAGTATATATAATTTTAAAAATTTAACTTTTAGTTAATACAATGAAATATTTTACAACCCCAAGGGTTGCATCAGTGCTAAAGACTTTATGCTTAAGTGGTTTGTTCTCTCTCAGGTTTAAGGTTCGAATCTCACTAGATGTATTTATTTGGGGCTATGCCTCCTGGTGTGAAAAGCCAGCGACTTACCCTGATCTGTGTTGGGAAACTTCTGAGGGCACTGGACACATGTCCCGGGGATTAGTCGAGATGCGCGTAAGCTGGCCCGGATACCCCGGTTATCCAAAAAAAAAAACAAGCCAATCATCTATTTCCAAGCGTGCTAAAAAATTAAAAAACAACTAAAAAATATGTATTAAATTATACATGTTATTTTTTAATTCGCTAATGATATCACGTCACTTATACCACTGTTGCACCAAAGATTTACTCATAGTCTAGAGGCCCTAAACCAATAACTTATTACGTGTGCATCGTATATTGGACACTTGAGTACGGCTATACGGCGGTGTGCTGGGGCTCACTGGGACAACACAATTATCAAAACACGCAATCAAAACAAAAAAATAAGTATTTTAAAAATACAGTGGTGATGGGAACACTCGGTAGGGGGAAAATTCAAGGAGCCTTTTTTGTCAAATAAATCATAGATTTTTTTTTATTACAATAATAAATCATAGATAAAGTCATAAAAGTAATTCTGATTAAAAAAAGTATTACCGCTAGTTAATTTAGAGAGTAAAACAGAGAGTGAATGGAATCCTGCATAAAAGGACACTGCTGCCTCTCTTTTCTCTATGCTAAAAGCAGATTACACACGCAGCTGGAAGTAAGAAAGTGTGTGATAAATTTTGCAGAGAAAATGGTGAAAAGCTCTTCAATAACCAGATGGGTTTCTCTAAATATGCTTCTTTTTGCCTGTTTGGCTACTTCAATCCTAGCTGAAGATGGTATGTTTTCCCTATTTTAACTGTTTGACTACTTGCATCTTGCCATTTTTCTATCTAAGCTTGGATGGGATGAGAGTTGCATTTTTCAGTAAAGCTTTGATTTTTATTTTATTCAATCAAAACTAGTAAGTGCTCTGTTATTGTTTTCCGAGTGGGCTCTAATTTCTCTGAGATTGATGCTTTCTGAGTTTTTGTTATTTCTGAGATCTGATCTTTACTGTGGCTTCTCTTTTATCTTCTTGGTTAGTTTTTCGATGTGCGGTCAAGTGGTCAAGAGCTTATTGTAAACTACAAAGACTGAAAAACATGAACAATATGATTTTTCTAGTTAAATTTCTTGCATTTATGTTACAGAAATTAGTCAATCACTTATATTTACAAGTTGAAATCGGTCATTGGCCAAAAGCCAGTTGCTTGCCACTCTTCAGGTACATGTAGGACTGAAGTTTGAACTGCACTGCCAGTGCCATCCAGTAGACCAGGATTTTATTTTATATAATTTTTCAGACAATAGGAGTACACTTGATTTAGGATTTGCGATATCATAAGTTGTGCATATAGAATAAATTATTTTTTTTTGCCAAATTAATGGATGAAAGTGCATATTTTGCCAAGGGGCCGAAACTTTTTTTTTTTTTTTTGTTATTAGTTTATTTCTATGTTTGAGTGACAATGTGCGATTTGTACGAGCATAATAGTATTGATTATATTATGGTATTCGAGTATGAAATGTAAAAACTTGTCGGCTCCACCAACATCGAGTGTTTCTCGGATCTTTTTTTTTTTGTTTTTTTAATATCGAGCTAGCAAAGCATGCCCTTTTTTCCTCTTACTGTTTGAAGTTTTGCTATTTCTTTATCTGTTTGTTAATTTGTGTTCTAGTTGGGTATTCCATTTTTATATTTAAGGTTATTTGCTTTAATTTTTTTGCCAAATTGTGCCCATTCTGCAGAAAGCTTTTCAAGTTTGCTAGATAATGGACATCTAGTTTGACGGAGTTTGCACTTCGCATGATTTTAACCAATAATTTGCATTAAGCTTGTTACATTTGTGATTTTACCTTTAAAAATGTTACAAGTTACAAATAACTTCGATTCATGTTTAAATTAGGCCACTAACAGTAACTTAAAATCACGGATTCTGCAACACACGTAAAGAGAAGAGGAGGAGGAGGCATTGAAGGTGAAGTGGGTACATAGACCACTCACTTTTTCTCTTCTCTTGTACAAGTAAATGACTTTAGTGCAACATATTCGCGCCAAAAACCTACTGCTTTTACCTCATTTCATCCAAATGACAATGACTCTTTTCGTAAAGGCACAACGATTACAAATATTTTTATCACCGATTTTTGGGAATTGATGCACCATTATTGTGTTCTTGATTTTCAACGTCGCAGTATATAAAAGCACTTTTTCACTCGGTCAATAATAGTTGAAAATATGGGCCCAAGTTGAACAATACCAGGGTCCACGCGGTTGAAACGGCATCCGGTACAATTTTGATTGGACGAGTCTCATGCCTTATTGGTCTTTTTATTTTAAATGTCCTATAGCTAGGACAGTCGCTAGCATAATTTTGGACGACTCGCTTTATTATTTAATTTATGATTATTATTTATCATTTGCAATTCATTTTCTTGATAATTCTACGTTAATTTTATGAGCTTTGAGCTTTCTAAGTTTTGAGGCCCGTACGTAGTAGATAAGGTTATCCTCTAGGTTTATTATATTCGTATATTTTTTTAAATTGAGTGATAATAGAATTTGGTGTTAATAAATTTTACTTGGAATAATGGGTTCGGGGGCTGTTGTAATGATTTTACAGCAACCCCTCCAGTGCCACATGGATTTAAGAGGTGTTGTGCAGCCCCTGAATTCGGAAATGATTACCAATTGTGATTATTAAATTGATTTTAGGTACCTTCTCTGTGGAGCTCTAACTCTATCCTCTTTGTTAGGTTCCTACTTTGTAAATCCTAGCTGTCTCATTTTTTTTTTTTTTAACTGACGGGTGTAGACTGTAGAGTCTTCGGTGTTAGGTATAGTATGTGGGTCCATATTAAGCTTCTTGTGTTAGGTGCCATTAAAATCGTTCATCGTTTCCCTATCAAGTAACAATTCTTTTTTCCGTTTGGTGAGCACGTTGATAATGTTCCTGTCTCGATAGATGACACTGATTTGCAAATATGAAAAGAAAAAAAATTCTATATGCTTTAGTTCGATCTATGAAAGAGAAAGCTCTTATCACATTATAAACGGGAATATTGTATGTTAAAATTGATTTAATTAATAATAATTGAGAATGAATTTGTATTTATAATACGCAGGTTTAGTGGCTAATGGTGATTTTGAGACACCCCCATCAAACGGCTTCCCAAGTGAGTCCATAGCAGATGGGCCGAATGAAATTCCAAGCTGGAAATTAAACGGCACCGTGGAGCTGGTTTCATCAGGGCAAAAGCAAGGTGGGATGATCCTCATCGTGCCACAGGGTTCACACGCCGTTAGATTAGGCAACGATGCTGAAATCAGCCAGGAAGTGAGAGTTGAAAAGGGATCAACGTACTCCGTTACGTTCAGTGCGGCGCGCACGTGCGCACAGCTGGAGTCCCTGAACGTGTCCGTGCCACCTGCATCACAGACCATAGACCTGCAGACTTTGTACAACGTGCAAGGGTGGGACCCTTACGCGTGGGCTTTTGAGGCAGAGGATGATAATGTGAAGCTTTTTTTAAGAACCCGGGCATGGAAGATGACCCCACTTGTGGGCCCATCATTGATGATATTGCGATCAAGAAGCTTTTCATTCCTGATAAGGCCGAAGGTAATTTCGTAATTTTATTAATTTGGTTTGGGTCTGTGGGCCATAGTGAATGTATGGAATTGATGCTTTTTGGATCAGCATCCAAAGTGAGGGGCCCATGGGTGGGCATTTTTCTTTTGGAGTCTCGAATCTCGACATGTGACCAAAGAATTCAAAACTTGACGTCTTTATAAATAATACATTATTGGCAACTGGTAAAGCAGGATTAATTTGGAAATTAGATTAAGAGAGAAACAGGAGCTGTGACCCACCCATAGTTGGAACTGAGTTGATATTGGTAGGCACTACATACTTTGTATATTAATTATGTAGCATAGAATCATTAGCAACTAAATTATGTTTACTTGGACAAAGGTAATAGTTAAATTCGTAAACTGATTTGGGATGGTTCACAAAGTGAAAAGCTTAAACTATCTTGAAAGGTTGACTAGACTTTTGCTTGTTCTTTATATACGAATTGAATATTGATGCCCCATTGCTATCTTCTTTGCAGACAATGCTGTGGTCAATGGTGATTTCGAAGAAGGTCCGTGGATGTTCCGAAATGTTTCTCTAGGAGTCTTGCTTCCAACCAACCTAGATGAAGAAACATCCTCATTGCCAGGTTGGATTGTTGAATCAAACAGGGCTGTCCGTTACATCGACTCCTACCATTACTCTGTCCCACAAGGCAAACGTGCCATTGAATTACTCTCTGGAAAGGAAGGAATTATCTCTCAAATGGTTGAAACCACAGCAAACAAGGACTACAGCTTGACATTTTCTTTAGGCCACGCTGGGGACAAATGCAAGCAACCACTTGCAGTCATGGCATTCGCTGGAGATCAAGCCCAAATAGTACATTACACAGAGGATGCTAACTCGACTTTCCATGATGCTAATGTGAATTTCACTGCCAAGGCTGATAGAACACGTATTGCATTCTACAGCGTGTATTACAATACAAGAACAGATGACATGAGCTCATTATGCGGTCCGGTTGTGGATGACGTGAGGGTGTGGTTTTCGGGTTCTAGTAGAAATGTATTTGGGCGATTGGGATTAGGAGTTGGGGTTGGCTTTTGGTTGCTTGTTTTGGTTTTGTTTTAGATTAATAATCAAGTATTGTATTGTTATTAAATATGGTTTAATAGGTCCGGCATGGAGTGTTAATGGTAAAACCAAAATACCATGTCTATGTTGTATGTGAGCTTTGCTTTGGAGTTTTCTATGAGAAATGATATGGCTTTATGTTATCGCACTTCAAACTTTTCTTTCTTGTAAAGACATTAAAGCTCAATGTATTCATGCATACCAGATGCTTTCGAAGAATTGTAAAGCAAGATCATTTGTTCATTCTTCAAAAAAAAAAGATCTTTTTTCATTTTCAAGATCTTACTCCATGCCAATCTTGTATATAATCATTCTTTTTTCTTGTAAAATGGGTTATTTGCACTTCCGTATGCTACAACCTACCCGTTTTGTTGGTGAAATAAGTGTTATTAAACGAGATATAACATGCATCAAACAAATCAAAATCAGAACACAATCATGGAAAATAAATCTACCCTAACATACCAATATAAACATAAACACTAAAACTTAGAGAAAATCTGGAAAATGACGGAAATTTGTAGTACAAGTTGAGTTTCATCTGTCCTTAAGAACTTATTAGCCCCGCCTCGGTGTTTTACGGATTTTGTGGCTAACGTCCTCCCAGGATTACTTGGATTCCTCTTGTTCAAGTGACACTCCTTAACAAGATTTTGAACTAGGACAATGGTGGAATCTCTCCCTTGACTCCAAAAAAACAAAAATGATGTGACTCAAGACTTATGAATTTCTGGTTCCATTGAATGAACAAGAAGGTTCCTTTATAAAGACATGGAAGGGTGCTGTAGGCATTGTATTTTTGCATGTGAAACCCGATGATGAGCCTCATTTGGAGGCACTACCTTTTGAGTCACGAAAGCCGCGGGAAACGGATATCGGAAGGGGAAATTCAGGATAAACAAGCTCACTGTCTTCGTTAGTGCTGCGTTCGTTATTTCGTTCGAACGGTAAACAGATTGCGGGCGTTCGTGTCGCGTTCGAGGAAGCGTTCGAACGGTGTCGGTAATTCTGGTTTTGCTGCTAGCCTCACGCCAAGCCCATTTAGCTCCCCAAAGCCCATAAAACACATCCCAAATTAAATAAATAAATATTAATTTAATCATTAAACATTAAATAAATATTTAAAACATTTACCAAACTTAAACTAAAATCATGCCTAATTTAAATAATTTGAATATATTATATACCTAAATTAAAAAGATGATATACCTAATTAAAATCAATCATAACAAATTAAAAATATTGACTTCCTAATCTAACGAATTAAATGCCTAATCCTAACCAATCAAATATATTGTATTCCTAATCTAGCCAAGACATGTCCCCCAATCAAATCAATTGCTTTCCTTACCTAGCACTAAATCGTATCCTTATTGAATGCACCAAATCCCTTCCTTGTGAGACAAGGTGAACCCCTAACCCTTCTCTATATAAACAACCCCTAACCAAAGCCATTGATCTCCTTCACACAACCTAAGTCACACCCAAGCCCTAGAAACACACCAAGACTCACGGCCAAAGCAAGAAATCAAAACAGAAAATTTTCTCTCCATCTCATCCCCCTTAGCTGTGAACCCCATCTCCCTTGCACCCCCTCCATAGCCGAATTTCTGTAGCCAACACATCCCCCCATACAGCCCTTACAACCACTAAAACACCCCCTAACAAACACTCAAAAAAACAGCCCCTGAATTACCTTAAAACAGCAGCCCAAATCCTTAAAAAAACAGTAACATAAAAAACTGCATAGATAATCTTAAAAATAATCACATACAACTGCACTAAGAACCCACACAAACTTGGAATAGTTCATTGAAAACGTTAAAACAGGTGGCCCGTGCAGTGAGCAGCAAGACAGAGACCGGATAGGAGCAGAACGGAGTTCGAATCGCAAGCAAAACAGCAAAGCAGTGAGCTAGGACTCTGAACCAGTGAACCAGAAAAGTTGCGGAGCTTTACCCCTTCCGATCTTCGTGAAACGCGAGTCCGAGAGACGTCTTAAAAGGTTAGACCTGAGGGTACTTTTCACACCCATCTCTACGTGATTTTGTTGTTGTTTATTTTGGATTATATATTTTACTTATTCGTTGAATTCTGTTTATGTATGATGTGTGTTGTGGTATGTGATGAATGAGAAATGTGTTAACTCTCGCGGTATATCGGATGGAAACCCGGACATAAATTTCATAGCCGATTCCGAATGGACGGTAATATGATCTGTACTCGGGACACAACTCCACGTACCGCTTGAGTAAACGGCACTATCTTTTGCCTTGTGTTGCTTTGGTTGCTTATTTTTCGTCATTTGAATGTTGTATGTTGTTTATTTATGCATGATTCAATCAAGCGCATGGGCTTAGTAAGTGGAATGAAAGATCCCTTATGGGGAGGGGTTAAAACCTTACCACGATGCTTTGCCGCGCCGGTTGATGTGTGTTCGGATTGGATGTAAGATGTGTTCAATCGGGCATACTTGGTTTTGATATGATTGGCTCTATTTTTGTATGTGTGATGTGATGCGCATGGGCTTAGTATGTTGGTCTAAAGGTCCTCTCTTTGAGAGACCAAGAGCCCCAAAAGGCCACCTTTACGGCAGTACTTCGCCGCGCCCCTTTATTTTGTTGTTTATGTATTGCGTCCCATTTCATGCATCAGGTCTGTTCCCGTTCGAACGCGTTTACGAACGCAACTCGAACGCGCATACATTTTGCCTTATCATGCATCAGGTCTCATTTCTGTTCGAACACGTTAACAAACGCCATACGAACGTGAGCATTCTGTTTCATTTCCGTTCGAACGCGTTAACAAACGCCATACGAACGTGAGCATTCTTTTCATTTCCGTTCGAACGCGTTAACAAACGCCATACGAACGTGAGCATTCTGTTTCATTTCCGTTCGAACGTGTTTACGAACGCTACACGAACCCGAACACACTGAACTGAGACATATTCATCACATGCCATGCATAATTGTTTCTTAGGTGATTTTTATGGAACCACATATAGTCATTCTTATCTTTGTGCACATAATAATGAAAAGCATGTTTATTCCATTAGTTACGTCGTTTGCCTTAGTCTTGATTTAACGCATTACGATTCATATGCCTATGCCATGATGACTTTGGAGTATTATTTCTTGTGATATATCGGATGGAAACCCAGACATAAATTCAATAGCCGATTCCGAATGGACGGTAATGCGGTCTGTACTTGGGATACAATTTCACGTATCACTTGGAAGAGTGCTCACGTGTATGCTTGTGCGGATATTATGTATGCTTGTGTTTTCATGAATATGATATGCTGAATGAAGTTGTATGTTCATTATTACTTTGAGGTATTTTGTTAGACATGTGTTATCAGATATGAGATATATGCGAAATGTATGTATGAGTGTTATTGTGTACCCATGAATATAGAAGCATGATATTCTTAGGAATAAATGTTACTTAAGCTTGATTAAATTATTATGTAAATCCTTTCATTACAAATGGCATAAGTAAGGGACCATTCCGAACCCAACGGTTTGAGGTCTTCCCTTGCGAGGGGTGAGTGCGGCCTTAAATCTCATTTTCCCGGTTCACACCGGGTGGCGACTCCATTACTCTCCGGTTTAGTCCCCCGTGGCTACTCCGTACTCCCAACTAGGCCACGAGCCTAGGAACAGCATGCGTCGTCCAGTTTCTGTGTCCCACAGGTGCCTTTTAGGGCACCATTTGGTTTGGGGTGTAACTCTCTTAAGGGTTATACCTCTTCCTTAAACCCTTTGGAGCCTAAAGGAGTGTTTTTTCAATTTTAGAGACATGTCCCTACATTTTAGTGTCTTTCTCATAGGGCACTCCTCAATGGACATGACCCTCCTCCATCCAAACTCTATATTTAGAGAATTTACAACAATCCCCCACAATTCTCTAAATATTAATGCAGACACTTAAGAGAGTTTCCGTGAAATAAAGCTGCATCGAAATATGTAGCTTTCGCCTTGAACATTTCTTAGTGAATGACAATCGGATTTACTTAACGAACCAGTGGCTCATAGTCTTGAATTGTTCCATCATTGGTGTAAACCAAGACAATTGCCAACACACAACTTTACTTCGACCATTTCACGTTCTACGGTTGTGTTCTTTTCGGCCATGAACATTGGTCCTGAATTCATCAAGTACTTTAGGAAAGTCAGCCTGTAAAATCCCATAGAAGCGACCTCACTTCTTACTTGAAATTATGGGTGTTCACGGGTCGGGTTTTTTGAATTTTTTTTTACCCGATCGGGTTGGGTCATTCGGGTCCTTCGACCCGCAACTCGAAATTTGAGAAGTTGACCCGTGCGGGTCAGGTCGCATCGGGTCGGGTCAAAAAACTGCGGGTCGGGTCAATATAATATGCAGTAAATATAATATATATATATATATATATATATTATACAAATATTCACAAAGCAATGAGTAGCTGAATTGGCAACGTGTTTGACTAAATAAAATTTTCAAAAATTGAATAGGCTGGGATTCGAACCAGAGACCAATTGAAGATTAAGAAAGGACATTGCCATTTCAGCTACAATTGTTTGTTGTCAAAATTGTATCATTAATATATATATATATATTATAATTATAATATCATTTACTTCGGTTCGGGATGGGTCAGACCCGATTTTCTGTTTGAAAGCCGTGACCCGGCCCGATATTTCGGGTCGGGTCCAGGTTGACCCGAAAATGAATTTTAAAATTGATAAACCCGGTCAGGTCGCCCGCGGCCCGACCCTATGAACACCCCTGTTTTAAATAGATGATCTACTATAAAGAGGTAATCTGCATTTACCCATATTAGGACTCTTATCCTAATATAGTGATCATTAAAAGCCTTAACTTATCATAACTTTGACAAACAGCACTCTGCGTCATTATCGGAATGGGAAATAGTATAAAACTATACAGTGCTTGTTTTGAATTGCACAAAGTTTCAGTCGTCCCTTTTGAACCTAGATCTTGGGATCTTCAATTAGCTAGGTTGGGTTTCCACAGTGACAATTCTTAATTTATAAGCTTCAGGCACATTCCCATCGATGACTTCTCAACTTGCTCTCTAGGTAAACCTTTAGTAAGTGGATCCGCTAGGTTTTCATTTGATTTCAGATAATCGATCGATATTATGCCACTTGAGAGCAGTTGTTGCATGGTATTATGTCTGCGACGTATGTGTCGAGACTTACCATTATACATTGTATTTTGGGCTCTCCCAATAACCGATTGACTATCACAATGTATGTTTATCGCTGGCACCGGTTTGGGCCAATTTGGAATATCCTCCAGGAAATTTCGAAGTCATTCCGATTCTTCCGCTATTTTATCTAATGTTGTGAACTCTGATTCCATAGTAGATCGGGCAATACATATTTTCCTCGAGGATTTCCATGACACAGCTGCACTACAAAGTGTGAAAACAAATCCACTTGTAGATTTGGAATCCACTGTATCACATATCCAGTTAGCATCGATGTATCCCTCCAGAACAACAGGATATCTCGTATAATGCATACCATATTTTGAAGTTTCTCTCAGATACCTCAAAACTCTTACTATGGCTTTCCAGTGGTTTTGTCATGGATTGCTTGTATATCTGCTAAGCCTGTTTACAACTTGAGCGATATCAGGTCGTGTGCAATTTGTGAGATACATCAGACTTCCGATGATTCTCGAATACTCTAGTTGCGATACGCTTTAGCCAGTATTCTTTGATAAATGAAGAGTTAGGTCTACCGAAGTTCTAGCCACATTTAGATCTCATTTATTATATTTCTCAAGTATCTTCTCAACATAGTAAGTCTGAGATAATATATATCTTTCTGATGTTCTGGAGATCTTAATTCCTAAAATCACATCAGCTACTCCCAAATCTTTCATATCAAATTTGTTGGTCAGTACTTTCTTGGTAGACTGAATCATCTCATGATTACTATCAATTATCAGCATATCGTCTACGTAGAGACACACAATGACATATCATTTTTGAGTTGATTTGGTGTACACACACTTATCACACTCATTGATTTTGAACCCATTTGACAATATCTATTTGTCAAATTTCTCATGCCATTGTGTAGGTGCTTGTTTTAATCCGTATAAGGATTTTACAAGTTTGCACACCTTCTGTTCTTGTCCAGGAACATTGAAACCTTCAGGTTGTTCCATGTAAATCTCTTCATCTAGTTCACCATTCAAGAATGTCATCTTTACATCCATTTGATGTATTTCAAGACCAAATATAGCTGCTATGGCTATGAGCATTCTTATTGACGTGATACGTGTCACTGGTGAATATGTGTCAAAGTAATCAATGCATTCTTTTTGTCTATAACCTTTTATGACAAGCCTTGCCTTGTACTTATCTATTGATCCATCTGGTTTCATCTTCCGTTTGAATATCCATTTGTAGCCCAGTGGCTTACAACCTGAAGGAAGATCAACTAACTCTCAAGTATGGTTTTGTAGAATAGAATCAATCTCACTGTTGATAGTCTCTTTCCACAAAGGTGCTTCCGATGAAGACATTGTTTCTTTATAGCTTTGAGGCTCATTTTCTAACAAGTATGTCAGAAAATCGGGTCCAAATGATTTAGACCTTCTAGCTCTTTTACTACGTCTAGGTTCATTTGCCTCAATATTTCCATGTTGATCTGATTCTTGGTCAATCTGATTACTGTATTTGACAGTATTAATAGTTCTTTTGAGAGACTCTCTTCTTTGTCTTTCCTTACAAGGAAATGTCTCTTCAAAAAATGTCGCATTCCTTGACTCAATTATCATATTCGGATTGATTTCAGGAATCTCAGACTTATGTACCAAAAATCGATACACACTACTGTTGCGATCATATCCAATGAATATACAATCAACAGTTTTGGGTCATATTATAACCTTTTTAGGTTTAGGAACCATTACTTTAGTAATACACACCACACTTTCAGATATTTGTAGGAAGGTACGTGACTTTTCCACAATTCATATGGTGTATTGTCCAATCTTCTGTGAGGTAGCTTGTTCAGAACGTAGTTGGCGGAAAGCAAGGCTTCCTCCC
The DNA here is from genome assembly GCA_019454045.1 of Zanthoxylum bungeanum. Taxonomy (NCBI): domain Eukaryota; kingdom Viridiplantae; phylum Streptophyta; class Magnoliopsida; order Sapindales; family Rutaceae; genus Zanthoxylum; species Zanthoxylum bungeanum. The sequence goes on from SKCR01041429.1 coordinate 15,052, forward strand.
ACAAGTTCTGGTGTAAACCAGAGCTTGTCAACATGTCGTTCATCATTTCCTTCAACGTTCGATTTTTGCGCTCAGCAATCCCATTTTTTTTAGGCAAATAAAGAGCAGTAGTTTCGTGAATATTCAATTATTGGAATAATATTCACCAAATGATGACACATATTCACCACCTCTATCACTCCTGATTCTTTTGATTTTCTTGCCAAATTGATTTTCAACTTCGTTCTTATAGTGTATTACGCTCTCAATAGCTTCATCGTTGCTCCTCAGCAAATACACATAACAAAATTTTGTGCTATCATCGATAAAAGAGACAAAATACTTTTTACCGCCTCTTGTTTGCACAATATTCATATCACACACATCAGTGTGTACAAGTTCCAAGGGTTCAGAACTTCTTTCTATGGAATGAAATGATGTTCTATGTATTTTTGCTTCAACACATGCCTCACATTTATGTTGGTTATCAATTGAAAATTTAGGTATAAGGTCCATATTAATTAATTTACGCATCGTATCATAATTAACATGTCCTAACCTCTCATGCCATATATTTTGTGACTCAATAATATAAGCGGAAGTTGTAACTTTATTATTAGCACTGTGTCGATTGACAGTCATTACATTGAACTTGAAAAGGCCATCAATGAGGTATCATTTTCCTACATAGACATCATTTTTTGTCAATACAAACTTGTCAGAAACAAATACAAGCTTAAAGTCATTCTTGCTAAGGAGAGAGCCCGAGACCAAGTTATTCTGAATATCAGGAACATGCAAAACATTCTTCAATGTAAGCTCCTTTCCGGATGTCATATTCAGAACCAATGTGCTTTGTCCAACCACTCTATGATAGACCCGGCAGGCGGTTCGGTTCCGGTTCGGAACCGAACCGAACCGGCCAGTTTCCGGTTCCACACTTAAGTGGAACCGGAACCTTAAACCGAACCGGAACCGAACAGTTCGGTTCCGGTTCGGTTCGGTTCAGAGACTTTTTTTTTTTTGAAAATTAATTAAAATAAATGAGATTAATTTTATAAATAAAAAAAATTTATTACATTGAAGAGCTTGAGCTTAAATTTTTAAAAATTTAAGTTGCATACGTATCCTCCAATGGTGAGAGGAATCAAAGCTCACGTAGTTCCATTACAAGTTTTAGACATATCCCCTTTGTAAATTATAATTTTACAATTATCAATCATCATTATCAGTTGATCATTCGGCTCCGGTTCCGCTTGCACTTGTTGCAGAAGCATTATCGAACAAATCTTCAAAATCATCGGGGGCATCTTCTTGTTGTCTCAGATCAGCTCGAGTCCAATCATCCACACAAGTTGTTGCTTCTAGAGTGCTTGGATGTAATGAAGATCGCCTAACTTCCAATATATTACCTCCCAAGCTGAAGGCTTGCTCAACCGCAACGGTGGAAATAGGTGCTGCCAAGATCTCTTTAGCAACGGTGGAAATAGGTGCTGCCCCTAAATATAACCGTTTTATTACCGTTATTATGGGTACATTAGTAATTTATATTTTATATAATAAAAATAATTTTTTTAAAATTTTTTTTTATTTGGGCAGGGAGCCGTTTGCCCCCCAACGGCTAGTAGCCGTTGGGGGCGTAGGGTTCCTGTTGGAACCCTACGGTTCCAACCGGAATCGTTCGTTTCCGGTTCGGACCGGTTCGAGTTGGGGTGGAACCCCAACCGAACCGGTCCCCTTCCGGTTCGGTTCCAGAATCGGAACTGGAACCGGTTGGAACCGGAACCTTCCAGTTCCAACCGGTTCGGTTCCGGTTCCGAACCGGAACCGTGGCCGGGTCTACTCTATGATTCCCAACCAAGTTGGCTTCAGTTACCACTGCTGAGAGGTCCATCTCTGAGATCTCATCAGTCAGCTGTTCATCTTTAGTGACATGTGCCTCAAATTTTTTTCTTGTATTTATCCTGAGACTTATTGTTTCTGCATTCCTTTGCCATACGACCGTTTTTTCCACAGTTATAACATTTCCCCTTGAACTTCTTGTTGGCTTGGGAAGAATCAGATCCACTGTTCTTTCTCTTTTTGCTACCTTTTACACCCTCGACGATGTTGGCCTTAGACTCTATAGTCTTGTAGCTGGCCTTCTCGGACTTCCTGATGTCCTCTTCGATCCTCAATCGAACTCCAAGGTCTTCAAAGCTCATTTGCTTATTTTTGTGTTTCAGATAGCTCATGAAGTCCTTCCATGATGGATGTAATTTTTCAATGATTGTGGCAACTTGAAACGTCTCACAGAGTTTCATTCCTTCATTCAATATTTCATGAATGATCAATTGTAGTTCACCCAACTGAGATATTACCGTTCTTGAATCTACCATTTTGTAGTCCAGGAACCTACCCATGATAAATTTCTTTTGCCCGACATCCACAATTTTGTATTTATTCTCGAGAGATTCCCAGAGAATCTTCGCAGAAATCATGCATTGGTACACATTGTACATAGTATTGTCAAGTCCTCTTAAGAGGTAGTTCTTGCACAGGAAGTCGCCTGACGACCATGTCTCTTCTCACAGTTGTTTGGCTATTGTCGTTTCACCCTCCATAGGATCCATAGGATCTTTGAGGTACTTAGCCAACTGCAGCGTTGTCTGGTAGAACAACATTTTTCTCTGCCATTGTTTAAAGTTCGCTCCACCAAATTTTTCCGGTTTTTCTCCATGAGCGACCGGTACTGTGACGTTTCCGCTAGCCATATGTAACTGGAAAAACCAACAACAATCAATAAGTTTACAAAAGACAAATTGTACAACGATCAACAAATGATATTGTTCAAGTGATATACCAAGTATACACTCGTTGTTATATTGGACAGTAGTACCAATTAACACAAGTCCTTGAATTTACGACTAAGGTTTCTTATGATAAGTAAATAAAGGAACATTCCCAGATGACGAGGGGGGTCCAGAGTAACCACTTAAATCCCTGACCACTTAGGCTCTTATCGCCTTTTTGACAGAATATCCTTTAAACAATTCCTACTCCACTTAAATCTCTGACCACTTAGGCTCTTATCGCCTTTTTAACAGAATATCCTTTAAACAATTCCTCAATAGAATCTCTTAGACATTCAAACTTAGTATCACACTTTTAATTTCATAATACAATGTGTGTGTGTGTGTGTGTGTATATATATATATATATATATATATATATATATGTGTGTGTGTGTGTGTGTGTGTATATGTGTATAAATCAACCAAGATTGGATGAAATTATTTGTGTAAGATTACACTTTTAATTCTCAACCAAATATGTAACACACAATTAAATTTCAACTTTATCACTATGTGTATGCTTGTGATAATTGAACACTCTAATATTAACTTAAATTTATACTACCATGTTTATTGTAATGCAATATATGATTTTACTAAGTTGATAATTAATCTAAGTCTTGTTTAATCTAAAAGTGATTCCAAGACTAATTTCGTTAGTGTCACATTCGTTTATACGTTCGAACGAACATACCCAGTGAGTTCACGTTCATTTAGAGCTTGTAAACGCATTCGAATGGAATGTTACACAGAGTTCATGTTCGTGTAGCGTTCGAGAACGCGTTCGAACATAATATTTCAGAGAGTTTACGTTCGTGTTACGTCCGAAAATGCGTTCAAACGAAATGTTCCAGAAGGTTTACGTTCGTATTGCGTTTGAAGACGCGTATGAAATTTCTAAGGCAGAAAACTTGAGTTCGAGTTGCGTTTAAATACGCGTTCGAATGTTCTTACGAAAATTCAAAATTTTGCCTACGCGTTCGTCGGGCGTACGAACGCCCTTACGTATTGTTCAAGCACTGACTATATTTTTTTTTCCAAAGAATTCACTTTAACACATGCAAACTCTCATCTAACAACACTAAAATTAATAAGTTCTTAAGATTGTTGGTGAAATAAGGGTTATTAAACAAGATATAATTGTTGGGGTTCAATCGGGGAGGCGCATCGGAAGGAGCGCGGTTCGGGTGAAATCGTAGTTTAAAATTTTTAAACTTACGAATAAATTATTCAATATCAAATATTAATAATTCATTCATATTTCACATAAACATATTTATTCGATATCAAATAACGATATAAATAATATAGAAACACCGCGAAACTTTTACGAAAACGTTTTTCCGCAAAATAGCATAAAACACGTTTCCGCCCCGAACCGACCAACCAATGCTCATGGGGACTGCCCATGTCAGCCCCTAAAACATTTGGACATATACTGGTTGCCCGAACAGTGACCAGTTCGCTGTTTGGGTCGCCGTTATCCGGTAATGCCGTTTTTCACCATTTTCGCGTATTTTCACTCTGAAATAATTTCCGATAAATATTTTTCTTTGGCAATTAAAATAAACTAATTTATTCTAATTACTCAATAAATAAAAACTGAATTTTTATCAGAAAAATCAGATTTATCATTAATTACAATAAGACCCCAAAGTTTTGTAATTTAATCATTTTAGTTTTAAATATGTCAATTACATATTTAATTGATTCCAAATCAATCCCAAAATAATTTTTACAATTTTGCAACAAAACCAGAAAATTTTTCAGATTTGCGGAAACTGCCCAGTAATTTTCCAGAATTACGAAACAGCCCCTGAACTTTTTATTAATTGCAATTTGGCCCAATTTGTTCAAAACACATCAAGATCAAATCCAATCAATCCCAAATTTGACACACATCAAATATGCATCAAATTATATCATATATATGAAAAGCCCCAAAATTTGAATGGGTTAAGAACCCTAATTTCATAAATTACTCAAATTGGACAATTTACATTAAATTGATAAAATTCAATACTTTAATCTTTCAATTACCACACCAATTAAGTCTCACCATCATGAAATTAATCAAGAACAATTATATTTTAATTATGAATGGCTAATAAACTCTAGAATGTCAACTTTAATTTCTAATTAATTTATTTAAGCTTAATTACACTAATAAGCTCATAAATTAATCATACATGCATAACATCCTCAAACAAGCTTCCAACAAATTTAATTACAAACTTAAAGAGTATAGAAACAAACTTAACACAATTTGAAGTTAAGAATTATAGAAACATTTTCTATGTATAAGAAAGTGTAAGAAACTTACAAAAATTCAATTTTTGGCTTTGTTCTTCATTTCTTTCTTCAATTTTCTCTCAACTCTCTTTGTAATAATTTTGTTGAAGTTGTCTTAGTATGAAAAATTAATCAAAACAATTTTGATATCCAATCTTTCACTATGGCCGAAATTTAAGGAAAAATAAATAAATAATAACAATGATTTAATTTTGTTTGATTTCTATTAGTCCACATTTTGGAAAATTAAAGTTAACACTTTAACTTTAATAAAGCAAATCAAAATTTGTTCCAATGGAAACTTTCCATAATAAATCATTATTTAAGATATTTGTAATATTAATTAATTTAATTATTTAACAATTAAATAATAAATATAAATATCTCAAATATATGTATTATATTTACATTAAATATCTCAAATATATGTATTAATGATAAATGATAAATATCACAATTTGATATTTAATTAATGTGTATTTAATAATATCAAATATTAAATACAAATACACATTAATTCAGAAATGACTGTTAGGTCCCGATTGCATGTATTATTCGTTTAACCATTAAACGAGTTATAAATAATCAGTATTATTCATAACAGTTGCCCTAGTGCTCTACGAGTATATTTCATTAGTGAGACTCTCTAGATTCAGACATATCCATCACGAAATCCAATTTCGTGTCCATAATTTACCCACCCGTAAATTATGACGGTCACAGATAAACTCGCCGAATCATACAGGTCGAGGTCACTGCATACGTATAATCCCTCCGTCACAGGTATCATGATTATTCCAGAGATATAGATGAAAACGTCAAATCTCTATAAGAATAATCTCGTCGACGTATCAATTAGCAATCTCTAAATAACATTCGGAACTTACTTCCGAAGTATACTATGACCATAGATTTAACAAATTGCTAATCACAATTGGACTATATATGCTCTGTACACAGAACTGACGGATCCTTTCTTGATACTCACAGGATATCATGAGCATGAGTCCACACCCAACGAACATGCAGAGGTGTAATCTAAATAGATCGGTGACGTGACTGTCATCTAAGTGTGGAGGATAACTCATATATCCACAGTGGTATCTCAAGTCAAAGAATCATTATGCTACTCAACCCGAGAAGATTCATATTGACATTGGTGTACAATCTATTAGGAAATCTTCGGTGAGTCGTTCAGTGTATATCAAATAAACACCTACACGTCTATACGAGTCTCCCAAGACTCATGGTTCATTGGGATAAACCATCGGACTAAGTCCGATATACGATATGTACTGGTCTCAACGGATTTTACTAACCGACCCGTGTCAGTAAATCTTGACCAGGGACTTAATTTAAGGATATACAACTTATAGTGACACTTCCCAATGTCAATTACAAATTATGTTGTAACTGCGCACTACGTTGTAAATCCTAGGGTCTTTTCTAATATATATACATATCACTAAACTATATTTAGTTTCATTCTAATCAATATAATCGAAATTAGATCGAATACGTAATAAAAGACAAATGGTTCTATAAATTAAATATTATGGAAAAATGTATTGCTCGTATTCATGATTCGAACATAAATACGATCAGGATTGGCGCTCAGAGCACCAACCCCAACAATTTCTCCCACTTGCTCTAGTGCCAATCCATGGTATTATATACACATCCCAATGTGTATCACATACTCATGGCCATCAAGAACTCACCTTGCGTTCAATAGGTAGGTAACAACAAGCCTGCTATGAGATATTGAGTTTGTCCAACAAACACAATCATTTTCCTTAGCAAGCATCATTCATATTTTTGTAGAAACTAAGTTCTACATAAATATGACTCAGATGTTATATCAACATTGTGCTTAAACTACTAAATTGTCTAAGTATTTATGAATCAAATCCAAAATACTTTGTAGACAACCGCAAACACAATACTAATATCAAACTTCTAATCTTCGAGGTCACTATGCAACTTCATAAGTCAATACTTCATAAGTTACAACTAACTCCACTCTTGTAGTGGAATCATCTGTGACACTCACATTGCATCTTTTATGACTCGTTATGACGTAGACTGTCTAACGTCATAATTAGACTCAAAACTAATCTAACTCTAATGGTTGTGAATTTATTCTCCATTAATTAGAAACTCGTTCTTAATATCTCAAAGATATTAAAGAACATGTTTCAAGACTCATCTTATGGTATAGAGGATATCAAAATAACTCGTAACAATTACGATTAAATTGATATCTCTAATCGCACTCAATATAGTATTCATTATGCCATCATCCTATGATGCATAAGATTGATCAGACATTCTAATCAATATTTCTTTCGAAAAAATGAATCATCTTTTACGAAAGATGAATATTATATATAAGACACACCTAACTGTCAAACGGTTATACTAACTGTCATACATATAGTCTTGTTGCGTCCAGGAGTATCTCACAAGTCTCTTAATTTTATATCTTATATAAAACTTTATATCAAATATAATAGAGACTATTCACACTGCTTTAAATGAGAAAATAAGACTGAGGTAAACCTTTTACCTCAGAAACATCTCATTATTACATTAATAATGACAATGTCATTATGATGTAAAATACTAGAAAGAAATTTGTACGCTCCCACTAACCCTTCAATCCCATATATATTCTCTATCCTTTGATAAAATCAGACAATCTGACTGATATCAAAATTAGAAAACACAAATTTCCAGAAAGCTCATCCGAGTCTACAATAGGCTCTATAAGCTAATATATTAAATTGTAATCTTAGCATAATACAAACTCCAGGGCCATTCCAAAAATGAATTCTTCAAACTAAGAACTCACAATGGATCTCTTATCTGAAGAAACCATTCAGAAACGCCACTTTGTATTCTTTAGCTAAAATTTACAATTTAATATCATTATTAACCATCAGATCCGAAATTGTTCAATCAATGTGACTAGAGACAAGTTTCCTCGGAATCTACAATAGATTGCTGAGTAAAACTTTTCTAACTGTCATATTATAAAGGTCAAACATTTAATAAGCTCACTTTGCTTTTGCTGCGTAAACCGTTTGTACATTTTATGAACGATTCATAATAAAAGCTCAATCAAGTTCCAAACTTGATCATAGTAAGCTATGAACAATCTTAGATCTATGGTCTAATGCTAAATTCCGGAATCGATATCAAATATCGTTTTCCACTATAAGTTATATGATAATTTTATTCGATAAGAAAACAACAAAATCATTAAGTATCAAATACTTTGCTAATGATTCTGATATCCTATAGCACTTATATGGAAGTAATAAAAGGGTATTTTCATCTTATTAATTATGTAGTTCCAATTACAGTTTATCACCGTATTTGACTACAATAAGTCAAGGCTTTTCTACAATAGTTAACATCTAATGTTACACACTAAGTAATAAACTATTTTATTACTCGAGATCGTAGAAAAGATATTCTATCAAATAGAATATAATATTCTATTAAATAAAATAAATGATAAATTTATACTCGTACCTCCGAGGCGCAAGTAATACAATTATATAACCATTATACAAAAGATAAATTCAAATCTCAAACTTTTCAAGATTCGAATTTTCTACTTATACATATCATATATGTAACTGTAGAAACAAATAGAACATTAATTAAAATGATGAATTAGTGTTACTGGAGCATAACCCCAAGAGTATTGAAACTAATTCGGTAACTCTCAATATCAAACGAATCAAATCATATAAGATTCAATTTCTCCCATCAATCAATTCCATCAATATGGAATCGTGAAAGAATTATATTGAGTAAGAATCATATTCTTTGAATAACCTTAGAACAAATTATCATAAATTCATATGTTTGATTGTATCAAACATCTTTGAATAATTCAAAGACACGTAATGAATTTTAAAGATACAGTTTTCAACACTTCAGATCGAATATCTTTGAACAAGTCAAAATATTCTATCTGTGTTTCATTAGAAACACGTAACTAAGTCATGACAGTTCATTGACTAAGTTACGAAGTAAAGAAAACTACCTTAAGCAATTTACAATTCATTAAATTACATACATCCAATGTATCAGTTTAATAAATTTGTGGTCCAATGACAGTCATTGGTTAAATGAGATTTAATCACTTTCCAGAATACAATATTCGTTAAATGGATAAGGATATGTGGTGTGATCTCATATCAGACCATCCTTTACTATATGGAATAATCATCCAATACTTAAGTGATAAAATCTCATAATATAATGTTCTAAGTTATTTACTTAACTGAATACTTTTCTTAATGTTTATCTATTCGTAAATGACACTACTAGTCATTTTAAATATGTAATAACTGTTTGCATAGAAAAAGTAACTATCAAATTGTCGTAAGTTCTGATATCAAATATCGAAACAATCATTCAACAATATTTTAAACAATTAGATGAGAGATCTGATATCCAATATTTACAGTTGTCGTATTATGAAAATCAATATTTTCTATACACAACTATACGCATCTTATTTCTTTAGCTTTATTATTTACTTTCAAATTATTTACAACATTTGCAAATAATCGAAAAACAAATAGTGTCTGACACTTGACCTCCGAGTGTCACTAAAGCCATAAAATGTCATTATTAGATAAACAAATACCTAATGAGATTTTCTTAATGCCAGTGAAGAATTTCGAGACGTGAACCAATTCATGTCAATCTTTACTGCATAAGAAAATATTATGTCTAGAAGGATTATATCAATATCTATTCTAATCTAGAACATATTATAGAAATCTGCAACCATAATTGAAGTCAGAAAACATATATATAATATGCATGCAGTGAATAAAAGTTTAATTATATCAAACAAATAGAATAAGGAATAACATAAGCGACAATTTACATAATATTACACACCACATAAGTTAAGGATTTTTAACTTAGCAGTGCCTCCCACTACTTTACGTAATACTGTAATCCCCAACGGAAACGAGAATTCAATAATTAAATTGAATTCCATAATGGGAAGTGGACCCCATGAATATATTTCGACTCACAGCTTTGGCACGTTCTCGCCTACGTATATTCATTAGGTAGACAACTCATTGTCAATCACACTCACTATGACTTCTAGGTTCGGTTCTGATCGTTTCTCGTTATGACAGCTTTGGCACGTTCACAAGGAGGCGTATCAAGGTTAAACTTGTCAATGACAAACTCAAGCTACCGATGTAGTCCTGACAGCTTTGGCACGTTCACAAGGAGGCGTATCAAGGTTAAACTTGTCAATGACAAACTCAAGCTACCGATGTAGTCCTGACAGCTTTGGCACGTTCAGGATTTCCATTTTCACTTGAATTTGTCTCTTATCACATAAGTTCTACCGGTGCAAATGAATTACCTTCAACTATAACTGCACAGCTTTGGCACGTTACAACCATAAGATCATGAAAACATTTACATCCGTATTGACAAGGCGGACGAAGAAACAAGTATTCCTAATACTAGTCACTTTCTTAAAACCTTATTTAAATCGGGGATTTTCCAACATAAGATGCTTTTACTTTATTTAATCAAATTAAATAAACAAATACATGTATAAATTAATGATTAAACTAAACATTGAATTTTAGAGGGCTATTCATATCGGGCGTCCAGGATCAGACTCACTCTGATACCATTTTTGTTGGGGTTCAATCGGGGAGGCGCAGCGGAAGGAGCGCGGTTCGGGTGAAATCGTAGTTTAAAATTTTTAAACTTACGAATAAATTATTCAATATCAAATATTAATAATTCATTCATATTTCACCTAAACATATTTATTCGATATCAAATAACGATATAAATAATATAGAAACACCGCGAAACTTTTACGAAAACGTTTTTCCGCAAAATAACATAAAACACGTTTCCGCCCGAACCGACCAACCAATGCTCATGGGGACTGCCCAGGTCAACCCCTAAAACATTTGGACAATACTTAGGCTGCCCGAACAGTGACCAGTTCGCTGTTTGGGCTGCCGTTATCCGGTAACACCGTTTTTTCACCATTTTCGTGTATTTTCACTCCGAAATAATTTCCGATAAATATTTTTCTTTGGCAATTAAAATAAACTAATTTATTCTAATTACTCAATAAATAAAAACTGAATTTTTATCAGAAAAATCAGATTTATCATTAATTACAATAAGACCCCAAAGTTTTGTAATTTAATCATTTTAGTTTTAAATATGTCAATTACATATTTAATTGATTCCAAATCAATCCCAAAATAATTTTTACAATTTTGAAACAAAACCAGAAAATTTTTCAGATTTGCGCAAACTGCCCAGTAATTTTCCAGAATTACGAAACAGTCCCTGAACTTTTCATTAATTGTAATTTGGCCTAATTTGTTCAAAACACATCAAGATCAAATCCAATCAATCCCAAATTTGACACACATCAAATATGCATCAAATTATATCATATATATGAAAAGCCCCAAAATTTGAATGGGTTAAGAACCCTAATTTCATAAATTACTCAAATTGGACAATTTACATTAAATTGATAAAATTCAATACTTTAATCTTTCAACTACCACACCAATTAAGTCTCACCATCATGAAATTAATCAAGAACAATTCTAGGTTAATTATGAATGGCTAATCAACTCTAGAATGACAACTTAATTTCTAATTAATTTATTTAAGCTTAATTACACTAATAAGCTCATAAATTAATCATACATGCATAACATCCTCAAACAAGCTTCCAACAAATTTAATTACAAACTTAAAGAGTAGAGAAACAAACTTAACAACGCAATTTGAAGTTAAGAATTATAGAAACATTTTCTATGTAGAAGAAAGTGTAAGAAACTTACAAAAATTCAATTTTTGGCTTTGTTCTTCATTTCTTTCTTCAATTTTCTCTCAACTCTCTTTGTAATAATTTTGTTGAAGTTGTCTTAGTATGAAAAATTAATCAAAACAATTTTGATATCCAATCTTTCACTATGGCCGAAATTTAAGGAAAAAAAATAAAATAAATAACAATGATTTAATTTTGTTTGATTTCTATTAGTCCACCTTTTGGAAAATTAAAGTTAACACTTTAAATTTAATAAAGCAAATCAAAATTTGTTCCAATGGAAACTTGCCATAATAAAGCATAAATCATTATTTAAGATATTTGTAATATTAATTAATTAATTATTTAACAATTAAATAATAAATATAAATATCTCAAATATATGTATTATATTTATATTAAATATCTCAAATATATGTATTAATGATAAATGATAAATATCACAATTTGATATTTAATTAATGTGTATTTAATAATATCAAATATTAAATACAAATACACATTAATTCGGAAATGACTGTTAGGTCCCGATTGCATGTATTATTCGTTTAACCATTAAACGAGTTATAAATAATCACTATTATTCATAACAGTTGCCCTAGTGCTCTACGAGTATATTTCATTAGTGAGACTCTCTAGATTTAGGCATATCCGTCACGAAATCCAATTTCGTGTCCATAATTCACCCACCCGTAAATTATGACGACCACAGATAAACTCGCTGAATCATACAGGTCGAGGTCACTGCATACGTATAATCCCTCCGTCACAGGTATCGTGATTATTCCAGAGATATAAATGAAAACGTCAAATCTCTATAAGAATAATCTCGTCGACGTATCAATTAGAAATCTCTAAATAACATTCGGAACTTACTTCCGAAGTATACTATGGCCATAGATTTAACAGATTGCTAATCACATTTGGACTACCTATGCTATGTACACAGAACTGACAGATCCTTTCTTGATACTCACAGGATATCATGAGCATGAGTCCACACCCAACGAACAGGCGGATGTATGATCTAAATAGATCGGTGACGTGACTGCCATCTAAGTGTGGAGGATAACTCATATATCCACAGTGGTATCTCAAGTCAAAGAATCACTATGCTACTCAACCCGAGAAGATTCCTATTGACATTGGTGTACCATATATTAGGAAATCTTCGGTGAGTCGTTCAATGTATATCAAATAAACACCTACACGTCTATACGAATCTCCCAAGACTAATTGTTCATTGGGATAAACCATCGGACCAAGTCTGATATACGACATGTACTGGTCTCAACGGATTTTACTAACCGACCCGTGTAGTAAATCTTGACCAGAAACTTAATTTAAGGATATACAACTTATAGTGACACTTCTCAATGTCAATTACAAACTATGTTGTAACTGCGCACTACGTTGGAAATCTTAGGGTCTTTGTCTAATATATATACATACCATTAAACTAGATTTAGTTTCAATCTAATCAATCTAATCGAAATTAGATCGAATACATAAATAAAAGACAAGAGGTGTTTCCATTAAATTAGTAATATTATGGAAAAATGTATTGCTCGTATTCATGATTCGAACATAAATAAGATCAGGATTGGCGCTCAGAGCACCAACCCCAACAATAATATGCATCAAACAAATCAAAACCAGAACACTACCATGGAAAATAAATCTACACTAACCTACCAATATAAACACAAACCCTAAAACTTAGAGAAAACTTGGAAAATGACGGAAATTTATAGTCCAAGTCGAGTCTCTTATGTCCTTAAGAACTTATTAGCCCCGCCTCGATGCTCTACGGATTTTATGGCTAACGTCCTCCCAGGATTACTTGGATCCCTCTTGTTCAATGAGCACTCCTTAACAAGATCTTGAACTAAGACAATGGTAGAATCTCTCTTTTGACTCCAAAAAATAAAAATGATGTGACTCAATACTTATGAATTTATGGATCTATTGAATGAACAAGAAGGCTCCTTTATAAAAACATCGAATGGTGCCTTTGAGGGCACCATTTGGTTTGGGGTATAATCCTCCTAAGGGTTATACCCCTTCCTTAAACAATTTGGAGCCTAAAAGAATGTTCTTTCAATTTTAGAGGACATGTCCCTACATGTTAATGTCTTTCTCATAGGACACTCCTCAAGGGGACATGACTATCCTCTATCCAAACTCTATATTTAGAGAATTTACAACATGTTTTTAATCATTTATAGAGATGCAAATTGAATTTTTGGATGTTATTCGACTTATATTTTTGTCTACGTCACACCAGAAAAATTAGGGGATAAAATTATATTTAAATCTAAATTTTAATTAATATTTATATTAAGTCCTCACTATAATTGATATTTATTTCATAATACGTTGAATTTAATCATTATATATATATATATATACACACAACATATTTAAATTAATAATTATGATATATTGAGTTTTCTACAAGATTTATGTATATTTTTTTGTGTTTCATGTAGACCCGGCCACGGTTCCGGTTCCGAACCGGAACCGAACCAGAATCGAACCGGAATGGGACCGGTTCGGTTGGGGTTCCACCCCAACTCGAACCGGTCCGAACCGGTGGAACCGTACGGTTCCACCGGTTCGGACGGTTCCAACGGGAACCGAACGGTTCCGGTTGGAACCGTCGGGTTCCTATTGTTACCGTAGGGTTCCAACAGGAACCCTACGGCCCCCAACGGCTACTAGCCGTTGGGGGATGTAGGGAGACGTTTGGCTCCCTGCCAAACAAAAAAAATTAAAAAAATTAAAAAAATATATTTTTATTATATAAAATAAAAATTACTAATGTACCCCTAATAACGGTAATAAAACAGTTATATTTAGGGGCATTTTTGGTATCAAAAAATTCTAAAATTCTATAAATAGGATTCATTTTTCATAATTTCATCACACCAAATTCTCAACTCTTTCATTTTCTATAAATCTCTTATTCTCAATCTTACTTCAATACAATTCTCTTATTATAATCTTATATTCTTATTCTCAATCAGATTGAGTCAATCTCAATTCATTTAGTTGTTAATTTGTTATCATTCGCATCGCAATTATTCAATTTTCTTATTTTTCTTCCTAATTTCTCAAACGAAAAACGGCAAGCTCATCTGAGAACATTATGTCAAATATGCCAACCCAAGAGAGCGGCCCTAGTGTCAGTGCACAATCACGGAGAAGAGAAGTTAAGGCTCGGTCCTCAGATATTTTCAAAATTCATTTTACTTTGGAACGCCTAGAAGATGGTTCACAACGAGCAATTTGCAACTATTGTGGGGTTATCTATAAATTTTCAGGTGGATACGGCAATATGATCAAGCACATGGAAAAACATCATCCAATTGAATTTGGCATTGATACGACGCAGACTCAAATGGCCAGGTATGCATCATCTAGTAGAGGTACGAGTAGTGTTGAGTTATTTAAATATTCTGATGCAAAAAATAGAGAAGAATTTGCGAAATTAACTTGTATGACACATCTTTCTTTAAGCTTTGGTGAAAAACTTCATTTTACTAATTACGTGCATAATGCTTTAAACCCTGCTGTATGTAGAATGTCTCGAAACACAACAAAACGTCATATTTTCAAATTATATAAAGATAGTAAAATTATTTTAAATGAAATATTTAAAGAGATGAAAAGTCGTATTTCTATATGTTCTGATATTTGGAGTGACCATTGGCAAACACACTCATACATGGGTGTGACTTGTCATTGGATTGATGCATCATTTACCATGCAAAAAAGACTTATTGCATTTAGAGTTTTTGATGACCCACATACTGCACAAAATATTTATAAAATGATGAAGGTAATTTTTGATGAATATGGTTTAGTAGAAAAAATTTTAACAATTGGATTTGATAATACATCTGCAAATACTGCATCCATTAATGATTTAAAATCCTTATGTGAACCAAATTTAGGGGGTCGATTTTTTCATATTCGTTGTACATGTCATGTCCTAAACTTATGTGTGCAAGACGGTCTAAAATTATTATCTCCTTTCCTTGATCCAATTAAAATGACACTTAACTGTATTTGGTCATATTCTCAAGTTAGGAGAGAATGAACCAAGTTTTGTAAAATAAATGGTATTAAACCGATTAAATTTTCTAGAGATGTTCCAACACGTTGGAATTCTACTTATTTTCTTTTATGTCAAGCATTTCAATACAAAGATGCATTATGTAGTTTTTTTTCTCAACATGTTCAAAATATCACAATGGGATATTTGTGAATTTTTTTTAGATATTTTAAGAGTTTTTAATGATGCTACTTTAGTTTTTAGCGGTGTTTATTATCCTACAGCACATTTATTTCTTCTTGAGAGTTTGAATATTGTTGGCACTCTCGATGAGCACGTTGACAGTGACGACCCTAATGATCTTGTTTTGCTCGAAGCCATTACTGTTATGAAGGTAAAATGGTTGCATTATTTTAGAGAAATTCATTTACTTTATCTTATTGCTGCTGTTTTTTATCCTAGATTTAAATTAGAAGGTTTGAATGGTGGTTTACAAGCTTACTATGGTTATTTAGGAATATTAGATGACATTGATATTACGAGCATAATGACGAAATTAAGAAGTGATTTAATTATTTTATTTAATGATTATATTGTAAGATATAACTTAGGAACATTAGGTCAATCTAGTAGTAGCGAACCGGTAATTCAAACAAGACTTAGCGCAGGGGATCATTGGTTATTGCAACGAAATAAAAAATCTAGGGATACGACAACTAATAATCCTGAATTATATAATTATTTATCTACAAATTTTGAGTTTTCTAATGAAAGTTTATGCAGTAAAAATTTTAAAATCCTTGAATGGTGGAACCGACATCAAAATATATATCATGTTTTATCTATTATTGCTAAAGAGATCTTGGCAGCACATATTTCCACTGTTGCGGTTGAGCAAGCCTTCAGCTTGGGAGGTAATATATTGGAAGCTAGGCGATCTTCATTACATCCAAGCACTCTAGAAGCAACAGCTTGTGTTGATGATTGGACTCGAGCTGATCTGAGACAACAAGAAGATGCCCCCGATGATTGTGAAGATTTGTTCGATAATGCTTCTGCAACAAGTGCAAGCGGAACCGGAGCCGAAGGATCAACTGATAATGATGATTGATAATTGTAAAATTATAATTTACAAAGGGGATATGTCTAAAAGACTAAAACTTGTAATGAAACTACGTGAGCTTTGATTCCTCTCCTTGGAGGATACGTAGGCAACTTAAATTTTTAAAAATTTAAGCTCAAGCTCTTTAATGTAATAATTTTTTTTTTTTTATTTTTAAAAATTTAATCTCAAATTTTTTATTTTAATTAATTAAAAATAAAAAATAAACGGAACCGAACCGAACCGGAACCGAACGGTTCGGTTTTAGGTTCCGGTTCCACACTTGTGGAACCAGAAACCGGCCGGTTCGGTTCGGTTCCGAACCGGAACCGAACCGCCGGCCGGGTCTAGTTTCATGTATCTCATTATGATTATATGCATATATAAAGAGATATACATGATAAAATTAGAATATCACACTTTTATTTTGATAAATGACTTTATTTAGTGGGACAATAGTTTTAACTTGGCCGACTAAATCAGCTTTGATAAGCGTTATCTATCTTCTGTTTTTTTTTTTGGAAAATAAAAAGCACGGCAACACGCAGGTTTATCTATAACTAGAAATTTATTAATTTTAAAATCAATTGATTTGTCTGTTGAATTATAGTATGTAGCTTTGAAATTTTAATATAATTAATTTTAGCTTACACCAATGATAAATGTATTTATATATCTAAATCACACACCACACTCCAACCATAATAAAAATTAAAGATAAATAAAAAATCAAAAAAATTAAATTATTATTTCTATAGTATGTAAATGATAGTGTGTTTACTTATCATGCATGCAAATGGAGGAATGAAAATTATTTACATTAGACTTATTTATTTGTTAAAATTGAATGAAAATGAAGTGGGATCTACATATTTGAAATTCTTGAATGAGGCTCATTCCCATGATTTCCTATGAGAATGTGATTCATATTTCCATTGATAGGAAATTATTCGAATGTACAATTATTAATCCAGTAGACACCTAAACACGTTAATCTGACCGACTTCAAGTTCGAAACGGCGCGTCGTTTTATTGGGGAAACCAAACGTCGTCGCGTCAGTCAATTGCCCGAAAAGTGCGACGGTGATTGAGAAATGACGAAAATACCCATGAGTCATATAAAAAGTAACAAGGTTAGAATAAACGAGAGAGGGAGAGAGAGCAGAAGAAGAAAGAACAATGGGCTGGAGGGGTTTTACCTAAGAAATTTGTTTGCCTCAATACTCTTGTTCGTTCTCTCCCCCTCTCCTTCCGTCTCTCAAAATGGACGGCTTAGAGGGTCCCACCGATACCGTTGACTCGGCTCCACCGCACGATCCAGATCTCTCTCCCGTTGGATCACCCGAGCACGACGCCCCTGATGTTCCAGATCCACCGTCAGATGACGATCATGATCACGACCACTGCGAAGATCAGAGTAAAGATCACGAGCAGTCGTCCATTCCAGCTGTTCTCACTGATGATCTGAAACAAAGAATCATTAAGCAGGTATTTATAAATCTCCCTTTTTTTATATTGAATACCGACTTGTTTTTTTCTAGTTTCTTGTGATGAAGTTTGTTTTTGGTGTTGCAGGTGGAATATTATTTTAGCGATGGAAATTTGTCAAACGATAAGTATATGATGAATTTGATCAGGAAGAACAAAGAAGGTTTTGGTAAGTATTTTGCGATACAGTTGTATTTTCAGTCATTGAAATAGAGAACTTCCAAGTACTGCTACATAGTTTTAAGATGAAATTAGATGTAATGGAAAGGCATGTCTTTTGGATTTTAACTTCTCTGTGTTACATGGACGATTTTCACTTCTTTCAGAAATGATATACAATCAGTTTTTAATGTAAGGAAATCATGATAGAAGTAAAATATATGACCTACAATAGAGTACCTTTTGTGGCTTGACCGCTTGAGTATTGTTTTTTTTTTTGGGAGAATTAGGGTTAGGGTTTGCTGACCAATTAATTTGTTAAGCTTTAACTTCCTGTCAATTTTGTGCAGAATAAAGGAAAAATGGAAAATTGACACGTATCTGGTACATTGTCCTTATCAGACTAAACTAGTGATGCCCTTGCTGTCATATTCCTAAGAAACTATTGTTTTCAAACTAAATATCAGAGTCATGGCTGGTTTAAGTTAGAGAAGGATGGATCAGTAAAAGACATCAATATGGCTTTTTGTCCAGAATCAAAACCGTGAAAATTTTCTAGAGTAGAGATGATGAAGGTGATGAAGTAAAGCAGGTACTTATAACAGATTGGCTAGCCTGGATGTTTTCCTGGTGCAGCCATTTCGCTGTGCCGAGCTTTTGGGGGTCAATCTGAATGACTATGCAATTGACCGCTTTCTGATTCCTTCTCTATTTGGAGAATTCTTATGTAGTGCTTCTAATCTTGTTCTTGGATTGTTTATTTTAATTTTGTTTAGTACTTTATTAAACCGAGCTGATGTGGTTGTTTTACTTGCTTTTTGATTTCTGAAACTGATCAACGTGACTCTGATTTTTTATAGCGACCTCCATTTATTTTTAAGCCTCCTTATTTCTAACATTTTCCAAATGGGAAGTTAGGAATTTCTATATAAATCTTTCATGTGACTCTATTTTCACGGTTTTGGTTTATCTTTGCAGTTCCTGTATCGGTTATTGGTTCTTTTAGGAAATTGAAGAAGCTTACTCGAAACTATGCATGGATAGTTGCTGCACTCGGGGAATCATCCTTGCTTGTAAGCTGCTTCTTCCTTGCAATGAGGGTGTTGCCATGTTGGTGGTATCTACATATGAAGTGATGAATGCAATGTCTTATGTCGTTACTGGAATGAGTCAGACATTAATGATATTAACTCCTAACTCTTAGCTTGTTAATAATGCAATGAGTCCAGTTAACAAGGATGTAAAAGGTTGATTGTTCTTTGATTTCTTTCTAATTTCCTTCGTTTTATTTATATATATATATATATATATATATATTATATATATATATATATATCAGGCCGTGAGCTCAAATGGGAAGAGGGTGAAACGCCTTATTCCTCTTCCAGTCACTGAAGTCAGGGATACTAAGGTAACGATTTGCAGGAACTTGATTGTTTCATATTTATATGTTATTTTGTAAATTTATAGCATCTAATTTGTAGACCGTAGTTATTTACTGTTTTGGTAGAAAATCTACCGGAGGATCACTCGGTGGAGAACATGCGTAGAGTATTTGCAAAAGCTGGAAGGCATGAATACTTAGTTTTCTAATTAAAAAATATTTTTCTTATTTAAGTTTTTTCAGTGAGTATTTCTGTGCATTTTGTTGAAATTATGTTTCATTTTTTTTCAGAGTAAAAAACAATATGCATCCGTGATCCACATGCTGTTGAAGAATCGAAGAAAGGCAGCAAATCTGAGCACTTGATTAGTAATAAGGTATTGAACTGCTATAGAAAACTTTTTTGGTGGAAGGTTTTATGTTACATGATTATGATTTTGCTACATTTCTTCCTACTTTATTCCTTCCTGGCTCCATATGTTTTACTTGGATTTGGAGTCTTCGATGTAGTTACGGAGATCCCCCACATGTGCCTTTGGTTTAGGGTGTAAAGTATAACCATTGAAATGGATGACATAGATTTGAAATTTACCACTTGGAAATAATTAGTTAGAAGGCAGATACAAATAGTTAACTTGCTATAGTTATCAGTTAACCTATGTTGATAAAAAAGAAGGAATTGATTATGATAGTGTGGGGTCATGGTAACTTGGTTTTTGTTGATACTGTTTATGTTATTTTCTGCTTTCTATCTGCAGTTGCATGCTTTTGTGGAGTATGAGACTGTGGAGGCTGCTGAGAAAGCTGTGAGTATTGAGTAAATGTTGGCAATTTCACTGCATTTTTTTAGGATGTTAATTTTAAGGTCTGGGATTTTCTGGTGTCTGGATCAGGCGAGTACTTTGAATGATGAACATGACTGGAGAAATGGTCTGCGGGTTAAGCTTCTTAAGCGGATGGTAATTGAAAATGTCTTTTCCTTTTAGCTCATCGGTAATAACATGAGCTAATCTTAGTGCATCTGCTACAGGGAAATTATGGACAGAGAAGACAAGCTTGGAGGGGATCTGATTCTGAGAAGAGTAACAATGGTCGGACATCTGATCCAGTCGGTGATGAGGAGCATCATAACTCAACTGAGCATCATGATGATACCGCTGATGAAGAGGTAAGTTATTTTATGCACTGTTTTATGCAGTTATGGCTATGGGGCTAGTGTTAAGATAGTAGAATATTTTGTCCACAACTTTTTCTTTTTCTTTTTATTTTTGTCTGTCGAATCATATGGGACACCTAAGTGGAGCATCAAAGCATATTTGATTGATGGAAGGAAATTTCTAATTTTGGATGTTCAAGGAATGAGAGGGAAAAGCCACAAGATATATATATATTTTTACCCTTTTTGTGTTGCTGCTTAAATCTTTTCAGGAGGGAGAGCACTTATCCAAGGAGAAAAATGGGCAGAAAGGTAGAAATAGAGGACGAGCAAGGAGACAAAGATACAACCGTGGAGGCTCCAATGGCATGGGCCATGGCACTACATCATCTCATGCGCTTGAACCGTCGAAGCCACCACCTGGGCCTAGAATGCCTGATGGAACTCGAGGATTTACGATGGGACGTGGTCGCCCTCCCATTCCAAATCAAAGTTAGCAAGTGATATGATCTCTACAACTGTTGTAATCCTTGTGTTTTAAGCACTGTATAGATGTGGAAATGGGCTTTGGGTTTGAATGTGCGCTGTCACAGGTTTTAATTTTTTTGGATGTTGTGCGACTTGTGCTTTCATTTGGCTTATGAAGCAGCTTTGTGAGTCATACATAAAGCTATATATTATTACCGGAAACTATTAAGTACCTCTTTTCTTCTCGTGTCGTCACCAAGGCAAACCATCGACATTTTATGATTATTCTAAGAGATTTTACAAGCTGATCAGACTGACTCTGCAAGTGAGCAAATCAGAAACCTGATTTGTTGTTATTCGGTTACCGATTAGTTGGGTATCCTAACACAAAACAGAGTTTGGCTTCAGATGTTATAAGTCAACAAAAAAAAAAAAAATCAACCTTGACAAATCCATTTTAATTACAAAACAAAACTGAGTATTTTATGGTGTTATTTTATTTCATGAATATATATCATTATATTTTTAAAACTATTAAGAGAGTTCATATTAAGAAGGAATACTAAATAGTACATCTTATTTTATACAACTAAGCAGTTACCACCATCCATTTTTTCCCTTATTTTAAATATGTTTTACATTTACGAAAGTTTTAACTCCCCCAATTCTGTCGAGCCCACATGAAGCCCAAAGTCATTCAAAAAATAAAAATAAAAATAAAACCACGCTCCAAGAAAATGGCGCGTGAGTCGCATAAAAAACACAACGTTTCGACAATTTCGAAGTAAAGCAACAGCCTGCTTTCTCTTCCCTCCCATCACCACTATTTTAACATTTTTTTTGTTTTTTTTTTCTTCAGGAAGCAGTATAAGAACCGTTTCCTCGCTCGAATATAATTTCCTTCATTGAATGGATTACTCTCTCTCACCAACCTCAACTTCCCTCAACAAGATCTTAACTTTCTTCAATGACTCTGCATTTCTATTGCCTCTTCTAGTAATCACCGAGTAATCATGCGATCTTATTCGTCGTTTCTCAATCTTCAGCACCTCTCACATCTCGGTCACTTTCAACCTCGCCAACGCTCCTCTTCAATCGCAACGAACGCTTTTCGCCGATTCGATTCGGTGTCTCTCAAGGTATGTTTTAGTTTTATTGACCGTTCTAATCTAAATCGTTCATTTTTTTTTTTCAAAAAAAAAAAAATCTTAAAGATTTTGATATTAATTTCATATGTTATCTGCTTATAATTGAAGGTAATATGTTTATTATTTGATGGCTGCTGATATGTTTATCGGCTTTGTGTAGTTAAATGGATCAAATGTTCGAACACACGTTTGTCAATTGCAATATAAGTCTGTTCAAGCTAGAGCCTTCAGTGAGGTATTAAATAATTTAAATGAGGCTTTACGTAGTAATATCATTATCACAACGGGTGAATTTGTATTAAGGATTTAATTATTTATTTTTATTTATTTGGTTTTATAGGATTTTGGTATTGCTTCCTTTGATAACTGGAGTGACAATGAGGGGACTGCTGGGTACATGGTTTCCTCCAGTGAGGGAGAAGAGAGTGATGGAGAATTTGTAGTGAACTCTGTTTCTGATACTGACTTGCCTACCATTTCTGTGTCAAATAATGACGCTCTAACACTAAGTGCTTATAGGTTTGCTATGATTGGGAGAGCACGCAGAAGATACAGGCAAGTTTGTTAGATGAGTCTTGTTTTTTATTCTTATATTGAACCTTTTCATGTGAAAAACTAGTATTCTATTCTGTGCCGTTATATATGTTATCAGATGTGTGATACCTTTGCTAATTATTTTAGTGATTTGGTCTTTTACTTATTGTTACTGCAGGATCAAACTTGGGTTGTTTATCAATCTCGGACTGATAACCTTTTTGACTGTGTTGCTTTTGTTTGTGGATTGGTGTGCATGGAAGATTGTCAGACTGCCCTTGGCACCCTTTTATTTGACCCGTCCCTTCTTTATTTCAGCATTTTTAGTCTCTTGTGCAGGATATTTATGTGTCCCATTGCTCAAATTTCTGAAGATTCGTCAGATCATCAGGAAAGAAGGGCCTGCCAGGCACTCCAGGAAAAGCAGAACCCCCACAATGGGTGGACTATTTTTTGTTCCAATAGGAGTAGCTGTTGCAAAAGCCACAGTTGGTTTTTCTTCTCTTCAAGTTTCCGGAGCATCAGCTGCAACGCTAGCATTTGCTCTAATTGGGCTAATTGATGACATGTTATGCCTTATCAAAAGTCATAGTAGTCGGCTATCTTCGTGGTCAAGATTAATTTTGGAGGTAAAACTTTTTCCATTGCCACTTTCTTGCTTCTAAAGTATGTGGCTTACTGATATTATGTGAAGAATTGCTCTAGCTATTTTGTGGAACGTTGCAGGTAGCAGTTGGGAGCTGCTTTTCATTTTGGTTGGACACTACAAGTATATCATCTCCTTATGACATGTATATTTCTTGTAACTAATCTGATCTACATTTTTCTGATGGTAACTCACATATCTGTTCTCATGTTGAGTCTGTCGTCAAACTCGCAACAGAGTAACAAGTCGTGTTCAGTATTGCAGGGGTTTTAGATTACTACTAATTGAAGCTGGATTTATTAGTGGTCTGAGCCTAGCATGTGTTAAAATTTATAATTCTCATAGACGAAAGAGTTTCATGGTGTGGAAGAATGATAATAGGAACTATTTGACAGAAATTTTAAGTATCTGTAATACCATACATTCCTCAAGTAGAAATCATCGCATTTGAAGTTATTACTAATATCCAAAAAAAATGGAAGAATGGCTTGGCATTCGTTTCTAGGCCAGTTGAATTAACTGTTCATGGTTCCGCTTCTAAAATTGATGTAATATCTGTTTACAGGGAATAATGTTTGACTTTGACATGACAGCTGTCTTTGTAATCAGTGCCAAAATGTTTCTGTTTGGTCTTTTGAGAAGTTGCTTGGATGATGCTTTTTTCTCAAATCCATTTTTCATTTTGTGATGCAGGAAACTGTTGGTTCCTTTACCCGCCCCATTAGGCCTTCTGTTCTTAGGAAAATTTTATCTGTTGTTGACTTCCTTCACTTTTGTCTCCATGGGAAACGGGATTAATTTAACAGATGGTCTTGATGGGCTGGCTGGAGGAACTGCTGCATTGGCTTTTATTGGAATGTCAATTGCAGTGCTTCCTATATGCTCTGGTCAGTAAAAATGTCTTTGGACTTACTTTATGACTCGTAAGGAATCCTTTCCACTTAGAGGCTGAACATGACATTGTATTATTAGTAATCATGGTTTATGGTTTCGATTTATATTCAAACGATGTTAGTTTTGGGAACAGATTAGAATCTGTCCAAAATTAAGTTTCTGTATCTTGTGGTTGAATGTGATTTCATTGTGGGTTTTCTTACGTTCACAAACTGTTGCACATTCTGTGACTAGTATATCTTGTTCTCAATCTTGTTATCTTGTTAATCATGATTGAAACAAAACTCATTCTATATGGTTGCAGATTGCACCCACCACCAAATCTGGTTTAGGACGTGTTTAAGATATTACGTTTCATTATTTTATTTTATATTTTAAGTCGTTCCTGGATACTTCTATATTACTCACTGTAAATCTTCTTTTCGAACCAGAACTTTCAATATTTGGAGCATCAATGGCCGGAGCATGTGTTGGTTTTCTTTTGCACAACCGGTACAGAGCATCTGTATTTATGGGTGATACTGGATCCTTGGCCATTGGTGGTGCATTAGCTGCAATGGCTGCTTGTACTGGAATGTTCTTTCCATTATTTGTTTCATCTGGTATCTTTGTTGTGGAAGCATCGTCAGTTATTATGCAGGTATGTTCTATTAATAATGCTTGGATAAAAGATTGTTCTTTTTGCCATCTAAAGCGATGCATTCATGTATCCTCAGCAAGTTGCAATTATATTTCAGGTATTGTACTTCAAGATAACCAAGCACTTGCACGGAGCCGGGCGCAGATTGTTTAGAATGGCACCGTTTCATCATCATTTGGAATTATGTGGCCTCAAAGAGCCGATGATTGTGGCCTGTGCTTATGTTATATCTTCAGTGTTGGCTTTATTTGCTGGATACGTAGGTCTTATAGCGGCGTAGCTTCTGACACAATTTCTTGCATCTCCAATTATTAGGATCAAAGAAAATTAGTGATTTTTAGTTCTTTCGGCCAAATCACCTGCACCTTAATTCACATTTGCATTTTTAAATGCGAAGAGAGCATGAAACATTACAGAGACTGGACGGTTGCTGCAATTTCTCTTGAGCCCTAAAGGCCTAAAGACCATTGTATTTATTCATTACAATGAAGATTCACATGTTTTGTATAGTCAATTATGTGTAATGATTAAAAAAAAAACGAACCAAAAAGACAATTTTACCTCGACGCCTTCTTAATTACCCAGACAACAAATAAAAACATTAAGGTCAATAATGGAAAACAAAAAAGGGATAAAGGTGTTTTTATGATTTCGAGAAAAAGAATGGGATTAATATGTAAATTCAAAACTTCAGTAAAACCCTAATCAAACTGTTAATATAAAAGCTAGGGGCCACCACACGCTTCAGTCTCTTCTTCAGGGTTTTCGCATTCTCTATCTACCGTAACTTGGAACAAACTCTTGCCTCCTCCAGCCATGGTAAGCACAAATCTCAATCCATCTCATTTATTTATTTGCTTAATTAGTTTGTCTTACTTATGGTGTATGGGTTTTAGATAATCTAATTTATTTTCACTTACTGGATCTTAGTATTATGTAATTAATTGCCTTGAAATTTATGTTTCCAGGGGATTCATTTATTGCTTTAGAATGCAGAAAAAGAGAGTTTTACTTTTATTTTTCATTAGCCATCTGTTTTTGTTTTTAATGAGAAACATTTTTAAAAATGGTGTTTGTAAGCATGCAATTATTAAGCAATTTTAAGCTGGTAAATTTGTTTCTGGTTGTGTGTTATATGATTGTTCAATTGAACGTTCCATGATCCCTAACATGTTTAGCATTTACATTGTTTCTGATTCTTCAGTCGAGGAGAAAGAATAGGGAACCAAAGGAAGAGAATGTGACTCTAGTACCTGCCGTGAGAGATGGAGAACAAGTTTTTGGAGTTGCTCACATCTTTGCCTCATTTAACGATACCTTCATCGTAAGTATGAAAAGTATATTGTCACTCATGCAATAAGCTTTTGCTGATGTATGTCAATGATTTTGTTCGAATGTTTGTACTGCAGCATATTACTGATTTATCAGGCAGAGAAACCCTTGTCCGTATCACTGGTAAGTTATTTTTTCCTCTTGATCCTGTCTTTATGTGCATTAGACTTTGCATTACTGTGATTACATATGGGCCTTGGTATTGTATGAGTAGTTCTACTTCTACCACATGCATCATGGGAATCTACATGTTTGTGTTCTGGTTATGTAAATGCATGTCTTCCATCCCTTTTGACATATGGAGGATGGGACTGTGTGAATGCAATTGAATGGTGATCTTGTAGTTTCTATTTCTTTTGTACGCACAAGAAGGGGAACCTGAAGATAAGCATGATGTGCACTTCCATAAGGACCATAACCCTTTAGTTTGCTAATTTTTGGTAGCTACTTGTCATCTCTATCACTTAGATGCTCTACTAACCCCTAATTGTGTCGTGGTAACCTATGTTGGAGCTTATGATGTTCTCATTGTCACTATTTTGCATATATTGATAAGATTATGTTCTGTTTTTGCACAGGTGGTATGAAAGTGAAAGCTGACAGGGATGAGTCTTCTCCTTATGCCGCCATGCTTGCAGCACAAGATGTTTCAACCAGATGCAAGGTTTTCATCTCGCTAAATTTACTGCTTTTCTCCAATTATTAATTGTGCATATGGTTGCATTTGTTTCTTTTCTTGATTGTGTTCTTGGTCATTTTTTTTGTCTGCTGCCTGACTTGATTCATTAGAATTATCTTTTTATTTCCAACTAACTTGACTAAGTTCCATTCATATCAATCAGGAGCTTGGAGTCACTGCTCTTCATATTAAGCTCCGTGCTACAGGTGGGAACAAGACCAAAACACCTGGTCCAGGTGCCCAGTCTGCTCTTCGCGCCCTTGCTCGTTCTGGGATGAAAATTGGTCGTATAGGTATGGCCCGTGCTCTGCAATGAATGTGTTATGTTGCAGATTGTTACTCCCATAATCTGTTTTTAAATGATTTGGTTCATGAGAGTAAGCTGTACTTTGTATCATACTTTATTTTTTGCGGATGTGGAGATTGTATGAGCTGATCATGAATGTGGGTTTGACTGACAAATTAATGACCGTATCAACATCATTAATTTAGAAGCTTTGTTTATTTTGGGTTTTTATGACTTTTCAGAGGATGTGACTCCAATTCCCACGGATAGCACTCGCAGAAAAGGTGGTAGAAGAGGAAGAAGGCTGTAAGCTGTGTCGTTTGTCCGATTGTATCTTTTTTATGTTGGCATTCCCAATGGGACAGTTGTTCCTTAATCTTGGTTGAAGTTACTTTTCAATTTTAGAACTAATTAATAGTTTTATTTATTCCTAGCATTATTTAAAGACAATAGTCCTTGAGAGCATATTGGGATTACTGTTGTCTTGCACCAAATATGATGTCATTTGAGTTAAATTCTGAAATTCATTCTTGGGTCTTCTTTTGTTTGCATATATTAAGTATTTATGTACACTAGATTGTTGGGACTGCGATGGATCAACACTGAAAATAGACTTTGCTTTTGCTTTATTGGTCGGTTGGAGTTTTTGTGTAGGGTTAGTCTTTATCATAAAGGAGGGGGCAGAAATCAGTACTTGCACGGCGAGGGGGGCAAATGTGCACACATTAACTCTCGATAATTCTCTCTAGCCACAGCAATAGATTGTGCAAGGAAAGAGAAAAAATAGCATCATAATAAAGTTTGCTGCTGGCCATTTTATATTTTGTCGTACTTTTCTTTCAGGTTTATCTAGTCGGGATTAAGGGTAATGTGCTCTTTTAGATTTTGTTGAGACAATTACCCTCAAACCAGAAAGATCTGTGTTGACGGGTGATTTTCGTCCCAGGAACAGTTTCGAGATAACTTTCCCGAGACAATCCTCCTCCAACTGCGAATTTGTTTGGTTATGGGGACCAAATGCAAACTTAGCAGAAAACAAAATACACACAAGATCGACAAGATGATTTTACGTGGTTCGGCGGAGCAAGTCCAGCTTACGTCCACGGGCACAAAGTGGGGGTTACTTTTATTACCAAAACCAGACTCGGCCGATCTATTTTCTGGAAGGTCTAAAAAGAACCGAACTGTTTGCTTTTCGGAGTTCTTACAAAATATTACTTTGTGAGATTTTTGATAACCAACCCTTACAAATGATGTTACCCTCCATTTATATAATAAAAAAAATAACACTATTCATATATCTTCATGACGTCAGTCACGTGGATTTCTTGTCGTTTGATAAGATCTCCGCCGAAAGTAAAGCCTGTTATCTGACTCGTAAAATCACTATATTTTATACACTTTCACACTCAACAATTATGATGACAGCCTGTAAAGGTAATACATGTCAGAGAATCACCTTGCAAGTTGCTATAGTCACATCACAACTTTATGGATGATGCACATGACGTCCTCTGGTCGGAACATGACATCCTCTGGTCGGAACATGACCTCATCTGGTCGGATCATGACATCCTCTGGTCGGAAAATGACCTCCTATGGTCGGAAAATGACCTCCTCTGATCGGATTGATTCTGCGCTTCATGCTCGTGCCCTTCTGCCTGATCTCGCCCTAACGAGGACCTTTGTTTTTTTCTTTGTTAATTACAAAACTTATAATTGTAAGCGAAAATTCTTTTCTTGCCCTTCCTCGGGATGCTGACTTCTTGGAGGTGAACAACCACCATCAACAATCTGAAAAAAAAAAATGTGAGTCTGCTGTTCGGGCAGAATAGTAAGACTAAAAAGATAATAATATTATGAATTTTAATTATGCTTTAATCATTGAATTTTTGGGAAATCTACAAAAATAGCCAAAAAAATTGGCATTTGCTAAAACAAATCACAACGTTTGCCTTTTGTAAAAATAGTCAACTTCTCCAAAGTGTACTACGGAAAAGTTGACATCTCCAAAGTTGACAATGAAGTATGACGTGTTCTTCAGAAATTCGAAGTCCAAACTTCGGATCCCTTAAGTTGTTTTTTTTTTTTTTAAATTAAATTTTTATTTAAAATTTGGAATCTTCGAAATACATAGCATACAAATACTATAAATAACCAATGTCTCCGAAGATTTTCACAAAAAGAAACAAAAACTCTGAATCATCTGATATTGTCTCCGAAGTAACTTGGGAATCCGAACTACTTAGGAAATCTGAAGTACTCTCCGAAGTCATCAGAATGGTTGGTGTTGTTCCTCATTACTTCCTAGACGATGAGACATTCACGCGATATCAGAATATTTGGAGAACACGATATCAGTAATGAGGAACAACATCAGCCATCCTGATGACTTTGGAGTGGACTTCAAATAAAAATTCGGATTCCTAAATTACTTCGGAAACAAGATCGGATAACTCAGAGGTTTTTTTTTAATCTTTTGTGAAAATCTTCGGGGATCTTAGCTATTTATAGTATTCGTATGCCGTGTACTTTGGAGATCCGAAGTCCAAACTTCATATCTTCGAAATTTTAAATAAAAAAGCCATCTTAGGAAATCTGAAGTTTTGACTTCAAATCTCCAAAGAACATGGCATAATTCGGCCTCAACTTCAGAGAAATATGCTTCTCCAAAGTGGTTGTTTTTATAAAGCCCAAACGTTGTTACTTTTTGACAAATGATAAGTTTTTTTAACTATTTTTTATAAAATTTTCCTTGGATTTTTGAATTATGTTTTTTTTTTTTTTAGATGATCAAGGATTATAATATTTGATATACCTTTTCTTTTATTTTTGATAAAATTTTATAATTGAGTGGTGAAATTTACAATTTATGGTTGTGGACATATGAAGATGGGACAAATACAAATCAAATAAAATATGCAAAAGGAAAGAGAACGATGGAGAAATATAGACATTTAGGCATGTAGCTATTGACTGACCCATATTTGATGTATTTTCCACGTCAGCTCAACCAGCTGGATCTCTGCCCAATTTTCCCTTTACCCGCTGTCTTATTTGTATGTTTATTTTTCTTGTGGTCAACGACAAGATAAAGTCGTCCTTAGCGAAAACGAGCAATTGTACCACGTTATTATAAAAGTGACACGTCTATTTACCCCCATTTTGCGTTAATAAGTGAGCACCGGTAAAAAAAAAAAAAAAGGTGGTAAAACCATAACAAAAACTAGCCCTGGCATTATCCGAATCCGATCCGGTCCGATAAGCATGGAGATATTTGATTCGATTGAATTCGATTGCCTTATCAAACTCGATTTGATCCGATCTGAAAAAAAAGCGGATTGAATCAGATCAAACTAATCTGATTCGATTGATTATCGGATCAGATCAGTTTGATTCGAATACCGGTCCGAATTCGGTAAAATATCCAAATTTGATAATAGATCTGAATTTGATAATAGATATGAATTTGATAATGGATCCGAATTTGATTACCGATCCGAATTAATAACAGAACCAAATTCGACAACGATCCGGATAAATTTGATTTGATAACGAATCTGAATTTGATAAAGGCAAAGCAATCAAAATTCAAAACACTTAAAAACATATTAGTACATTACTTATCATGTAGGAAATTAAAAGAAATAACTCCTCATGTAGGAAAACTGGAAAAGTAATAACTAATTAACTAATTAAAAACACATTAGTACATTATTAGCACATAAATAAATGCCCTGCCCTTCCAGCGCAGCGCACCAACAGCAGGCAACAAGTTACAACGTCCAACATGAAATAATCAGGCTGTGGTGTGGCCTATGGCAATAAACGAAAAGATGAAAATTAGTAAATTACCAATTCCAGACTCAAAAGGTTTCCGTCTAAACTTACAAGCATCCCAATATTTTACATATAATTATATTTCACTAGAAGCAAAGGCAAAGGCTTGTTAAAATCTACATATATAATATCATTGAGGGTAAACTAAACTTTCAAAAGACTTTTCTAAGATCTTGCCCAAGCAATTCATTTTCTACTTTTCTAACGGAAAAGAACAAAGAATTGGCAGTAAAAATCAACAAAATGAAGTTGAAGGATGGTACAGCTACATGGACACTGAATAGTACAACCAAAAGAACTATAAACACTTCACAACCTAAATGCTCATTCTTACAATACACAACTTGAGGCAACATATAAAGCTACGTTAGACATTTTCCACACTACAATGAACAAAATATGCATGTTTCCATTAAACAATGAACCAAACACCAAGATCTGACATGTTAATGAACCATGCCATGTAGCCACCTCATATTGATTTAAAAGAAAGTCATAGTCATATTACTTACTATGTTAGTATGGTTCACTAAAAGTAAAGGCAAAGGCTTGTTAAAATCTACATATATAATAGCTATCACACTCAAACCAATACTATATGCTAATACTACATTTTCAAGTTTAAAGTATTCTTTCGAAATGCAAACAATAAAAAAGATTAGCGAAATAAATCAATCTAGTGATCTAACTACATTGTCAAAATTGCACCTTCAAGATACTCATCCTCAAACTCTGTTTCCAACAACATGATCAAATGATTGTGATTCAGATTGTAACTTGTGATATTCTTCAAATAGAATACAAAAAAAAATTATTCTAAGTTTGCATTTTATGATATTCATTGTAAAAAACTAAAACTTGAAAAACTAAATGATAAGTTTTTTTTACCTTCCTCAAGCTTTTCGTAGTACTCAGCCTCCAATAGCATTGCTTCCACTTCATTGCTTTTGTCAATTGTAAGCATATTCTGTATCCAATTTTGAGTGCATATAAGAGTCTCGACCATAACGGGAGTTAATGAGCTACGAAAATTATCAAGAACACGACCGCCTGTACTAAATGCCGATTCATATGCCACTGTCGATACCGGCATTACAAAAATATCACGAGCAATCCTAGCCAAAATTGGATACTTACTAGCATTTTTTTCCACCACATCAGAACGTTAAAGCTAAGGTAATGACTAGTCTCATGGGTTCCATCAAATACATTTCAACCTCAGTACTATCCTATTGATGAATGACATGACTAGTCTGAAAAACCTGAAACAGATCATAAAGTTGCACGTTTGTATTGCGCTTACGCACTCTATCTTGTGCTCGCGGTCTAACAAACGGCTGAGATTGTGTCATACCAGCACTAGACCCATATTCACCAACACCAGTTACACCCCCACCTCTTGATCTATCATCGTCAACAAACAACCCATTTGTGCCATACCAATCATTATACGTATCGAATAATCTTTTCAATAAATCTCTAGTGGACTTTCATTTCCTCTATCTTAACATTATCATTATAAAAAATTATACCAAAACAAACAAAGGCAAATGTCATCTTACGTTGTGGATCAAGAATAGTACTGACAATTAATAATTTATTTATTTTGGCAGTGGTCTCCCAATATTTATCAAATTTCATTTTCATAGATATGGCCATCTCACGCAAAAAATGATGTTCATTACGCGCTAGGTTTTTCAAGCTAGTATGAATCTTGCAAATCTCATTGTATGTGAAACAAGATGTGACGGTAGATGAGGCACTGAACATATTCGTTGCATTATAAGAAATCTCCAAAAAATCCGTAAAGTATTGTGCTTTTTCCCAATTCATATCCGTAGGAGGCCCAATCTTTTTGCTCACATTTTCATCATCTCTAAAATATGGAGTATAGTGACCATCATCATCAATCATTCGATCAACATTAAGTATGTGGAATTCCATCTAGTAGGAACATCTAAGATGACACTGCCCTTACTCTCAATCCTCTCACGTGCTACCTCTAATTTAAATACCTCCGATCTTGATGGAGAAGATCTCACATACTTAACAGCATTACAGATTGTTATAATGCTGTCATCTAATTCTTTCAGACCATCATACACAACTAAGTTTAATATGTGAGCACAACACCGCATATGCACATACTCTCCATTAAGCACCAATGCATCTCTCCTCCATGACCTCATCTTCCCCACCAACAATTGGATGGCTACGGCATTGGCACTGAAGTTATCCACAGTTATAGTAAAAATTCTCTCAATACCCCAGTGCTGTAAACAAGACTCTATTAACCTTCCGATAGTGTCTCATTTGTGATTGTTAATCAGACAAAAGCTAAGGATTCGCCGATACAACTGCCAACCACTGTCTATAAAATGTCCAGTGATAACCAGGTAATTAATGTTTTGATTTGATGTCCATATGTCGGTGGTCAAACTAATTCTCTGATAACCCGCAGAGAAAATACTCTTCAACATAACTTTTTCATCACCATACAGCTGTAGGATATCTCTAGTTATAGTCCTACGAGATGGGACATCAAAACGAGGGACGACAACACTACAGAAATGTTGAAACCCTTCTTTCTCTATAAAGTTAAATGGTAGCTCGTCAACAATGATCATTTTCACAACAGCTTTCCGACACGCTGCTTGATTGAAATGACCATCCCTGACGGAGAGGTTTCCATTTGTGCCTCTCTCTTCACCAACCCCAACCAAAACACTTTGTGCTTCACAATAAGCCAAGTATGATTTGCAGGTCTCCATATGCCTCTTCAAGTTTGTTATGGAGCGATCATTCACACTACAAGCATAAGTCTTCTGACAATATATACATACAGCCCTATCTAGATTATCTTCACACATGCGGAAAACTTTCCACACTTCAGATCTTTTATTTCTTATTTTTGTTGCTACTGATGTGATTGATGGCGATGAATCATGTTTTTCGACAATGGCGGTCTCTCAGAGTTTGATGGATATTTTCTCTTCTGTTTCCTTGTTTCCGTTAATTATACATCAATAGACTCTGATTTCGACCTAGTACTGATGTTTGGGGAGGTTCCAAACCCACTCATCTACAATGAAAATAAAGGATTGAAACAAACAGTCAGAGTTGAAATCCGTCAAGTACAACATAACGTAATTGCTATAGTTACATATTGGGACTTGCAGCACAAATAAAAATCTAGAAACTGAAATTTATAAACGTGATGACTGGAACAAAATGGAAAGAATGAAACTTATAGACTTATAGTGACATATTGGAAAGACAACAGAACATGTTCATGAATCTGAAAATTGACACATTCATGTAAATTCACTGGCTTATAAAGGGAGCTAACTGCAGACTTTTATGACACTATAATTGCTTGATTGCTTATGCCTACATATTCAAGATCTCATTATCTGCTGAGTCACAGACACTACTATAGTACTGTGATTGCAATAAAAAGACTAAAATATTAAAAATCTTTGAAACTTAATGGCTAATGCGTGGGTGTGTGCTTATGCTTGTGTTGAAATAGTGGGAAAAAATCCAAGAAAATATGCACATATACTAATATTCAGAAGTTCATGAACATAATCAAATCATGTAAATACAAGGCATAAAGCTATTCTCACAAATGCTAGAAAATATATCAATCACTGTGCCACATTCTCATCACAAAACCAGTAAGGAAAAACTGAAAAAGTAACATATTCCATCATTCCCAGAATCCCATATGCTTATAGACTTACAAGTCACAAGTAGATAAATGCTTATATTCCTAGAATCTCATATGCTTAAGCTTAACCGGTGGCACCATATAATTTGAAACATTGAGATTTAGCAATAAAATGAACAAAATCAATCGTATAATTTGAACATTGCAACCTCAACGCCCTAGGTTTAAGTTTTCGTATGATTCTCCAACCAAATATCAACAAAATGAACAATTTCCCTAATTTTGATTTTGAACAAAATCAAATCCCTAATTTTGATTTTTGAATGGATGGTAAATGGAACTTACTTTCTTCGATGAGGAGTGAAGATGAAGTATTGTCTGAGTTGTCTCGGCGACGGCGAACTGAAGACTGATTCGTGAAGAGTGAAGACCGAGGAAGAAGAAGAATGAAGACTGAAAATTTGAAATGACTCACGAATACGAAGACACGAAATGAAGTAATGAAATGAACCCTAACTTATGCAAAACGACGTCATTTATGACACTAAAAAACGACATCGTTTTGCATATTAATTAAAAGAAAAAAAACGATCGGATTGGATCAGATCGATTTTTATCCGATCCGATCCGAAATCTGTCAAACGCAGTATTCTCTATTCAATCGGATAAAAGAATCAGATCTAATCGGATCAGATCTGATTCTTTTATTCGATCGAATAGAGAATCGGATCGGATCTGATTCGATCCGATCCGATGCCCACCCATAACAAAAACATCTTAAAATAATATTATTTAATTTTAATTTTTGAAATAACACCCAAATAATATGTTTTTACTTTTGACGCGATTTTTGTCATTTTTTTATCACCTCTCTGTTCTGTTTCTTAATATTTGAAAGAAAAACAAAATTCAATTAAATGATCAATCTTGAGACTATATCTAAGCAATCGAGAAATTCAATTCAAAACAAAACAAAACAAAGACCGCCGCCAAATTCATTTACCTATATTCATCGATGAAAACGACACAGTAACCCTTTCTCCTCATTAACACCTATAAAATATATATATATATATATATATATATATATATATATATATATACACACGCGCGCGCATTTCAGTTTCTGCTTGCTCGCCATCAACTGAAACAAACAAAAGAAATAAAATTGATTACTCTCTCTTAGATTCTCTCACTCCAACTCAATATATATTCTCTTTCTTAGCTATGCTCTTGCTCATTCAGCTAATCGCTTACTGGAACAAGAAACGACACCTTCTCGGTCCCATTTTTGTGTTACCATTTATAGGTAACATTATTTCTTTAGTGTGTAATCCCACCAAGTTCTGGGAAAACCAAGCAGCATTTGCCGCACGTGGTAGTTTTTCAGCAAATTATGTGATCGGTAAATACATCGTCTTCACACGCAGCTCCGAGCTTTCTCATATTATTTTCTCCAATGTTCCCTCTGATGTTTTCTTGCTTGTGGGCCATCCTTTTGGAAAGAAATTTGTTGATGGTGATTTTTTGAGACAAAGTATTTGAATAGTTCAGCAAGGGCAGAGATGAGATTTTCCCCTTTTTGGGGGTCAAATATTCTGAGGGTTTGGGTTATTCCTCGGCCATGAATGTTGTTCGTGCCCAGTCTCCCAGATTTGGCCGACCAGAGTATACAGCTTGGTATAGTTTCTAGAGCCGACAACATCATAGCCGAGACCGACCACTGTAGTCCGATAGTTCGTTTCAACTATATCTTTTTCTCCTGGATTGGGATGGATGGCTCGGATATTACGGGTCAGCTCGGGAATAACTTGGGTAGTTCGGAAGATCATCTGGACCTCTTGATAGCCGACGTGTGATCAAGGTAGTTTGGACTTTCCCTATGGTACACACTTTTGTTTGGGAGCTCTTTACAGGCTGGCTTCATTACATTGCGTGTGCAGTGGAGAAATCAGGGTGATGTGACAAGTCGTCAGGTGTCAGGCTTACTTTCGGTGAGGCAGTAAGAGCAGAGAGCCCATCAATCAGCCGTAGATCTGTGTGGCTGACGTCATAAAGATATGGGAACAGTGTGTATTTCTCTTAGTATATAAAGGGAGAGTAGTCTCATTTGTATATGTTGGTTGGCAAAAACTTCGTTTAAGCACTACTTGTAAAGCAACAGAAGCAAACAGCTCGGTATCATACGACCACCCTTTAAAAGAGGTCGGTCGAGCTCGGTTCAGCTATAAAAACAGTACACCACTTTGTTCCCGTGGACGTAGGTTGGATTTATTCCGCTGAACCACGTAAATCCTCTGTCTTTTTGGTGGTTGTTTTGTCTTTTGCCAAGTTTGATTTTGGTCCCCCATAACAAAATAAATTCACGGTTGG
The DNA here is from genome assembly GCA_019454045.1 of Zanthoxylum bungeanum. NCBI lineage: Eukaryota > Viridiplantae > Streptophyta > Magnoliopsida > Sapindales > Rutaceae > Zanthoxylum > Zanthoxylum bungeanum. Next base: position 52,887 of record SKCR01041429.1, read on the forward strand.
ATGAGGATTGTTCGAGGTGCGGTATCTCGAAACTGCCCCTGGGATGAAAATCACACGTCAACAGTTGGCACCGTCTGTGGGGAAAGAACAAAAAACAGCTTGCGTAGTGAGATGATGGTAGAAGATAAGAACCACAGATCGTCGGAGGGTTCAACAACATAATGGATGGAGAAAATGGAAGAATTTATTGGAAAGAAAAATGGAGCGAGCAAAAGCTGGTCAAAGCATGAGAAAGGAAAGATAGACGAACCAAGCCTCCATGAAGGCCATGATGGAAAAACTTGAAAGGTTGGAAAAGATGAACGATGAAAGATAGAAGGACTGGTTCAGGAAAGAAATGAGAAAGTGGGAAGAAAACATGAAGGCATATAAAAGAGATGGTAAGGACGGAGAAACAACCTCCCCCTTCACGTAAGATATCTTGTCAGCAGTAGATCCCAAGAATGTGAGTAATATTTCTTCTTTCTTAAATAAACATTTGTTTATGCTTGTTCATTATGGCCCAAATGGTGGCCGAGATGTGTTTTGATGACTCATGTCTGCTTTCGTACCGCCGAGTCCGATTGTTTGATTTGTTTTTATGGCTCGGGTCTGCTTTAGTACCGCCGAGACCGATGTTCTTTCCGGCTCGGGTCTGCTTTAGTACCGCCAAGACCGATGTTCTTTCCGGCTCGGGTCTGCTTTAGTACCGCCGAGACCGATGTTCTTTCCGGATCGGGTCTATTTTAGTACCGTCGGGGCCGATTTGTTCCACCAGCTCGGGGCTGGATTCGTTCCGCCGAGGCCAAGTATTTTTCCAGTTTTAGGTCGGGTTACGACCCACTGAGTATATATCATTGGCATGGGGTCGGAGCATCTCCCCCATGGCCGGATCTCTATTGGTTCGGGGAGGAAACATTCCCTCGGAGCCAAGTGTTCTGCTAGCTCGGGGTCGGGTTACGTCCCACCGAGTAGATTATCATCGACATGGGGACGAAGCATTCCCCTCATGGCCATATTCGAGATTGATAGGGATTAAAACTTCCACTCGCAGCCAGAATATGAAGAACATGTTAGCAAGTTAGGAATGAATATCATTTGAACGGATGTCAGAATCCTCAGTGGCCGAGCACATGAAGATAACATGGACGACCAGATTAGCAGTAAAGACAATTTTCTCTGTGGCTCTTGGAGTCGACCACCGCACAGTCGATCAACAATCACCATCTTTTTTTTATATAGTTCCCGAAATCAACTTATTAACTCGTTGATACCGAGAACTATGAGACATATGTTGATGGTGATTTTTTGAGACAAAGTGTTTGAACAGTTCAGCAAGGGCAGAGATTGGATTTTCCCCTTTTAGGGGGTCAAATGTTCTGAGGGTTTGGGTTATTCATCGGCCATGGATGGTGTTCGTGCCCAGTCTCCCAGATTTGGCCGACCAGAGTATACAGCTTGGTAGAGTTTCTAGAGCTGACAACATCATAGCCGAGACCGACCACTGTAGCCCGGTAGTTCGTTTCAGCTCTATCTTTTTCTCCTAGATTGGGATGGATGGCTCAGATATTACGGGTCAGCTCGGGAATAACTTGGGTAGTTCGGAAGATCATATAGAGCTCTTGATAGCCGACGTGTGATCAGGGTAGTTTGGACTTTTCCCTCTGGTACACACCACTGTTTGAGAGCTCTTTACAGGCTGACTTCATTACATTGCGTGTGACAGTGGAGAAAACAGGGTGATGTGACAAGTCGTCAGGTGTCAGGCTTTCTTTCGGCGAGGCAGTTAGGGTAGAAAGCCCATCAATCAGCCGGAGATATGTGTGGCTGGCGTCATAAAGATATGAGAACATTGTGTATTTCTCTTAGTATATAAACAAATGGTAGTCTCATTTGTATAGGTTGGTTGGAAAAAACTTCGTTTAAGCACTACTTGTAAAGCAATAGAAGCAAACAACTCGGTATCATACGACCACCCTTTAAAAGAGGTCGGCCGAGCTCGGTTCAGCTATAAAAACAGTACACCACTTTATTCCCATGGACGTAGGTTGGATTTATTCCGCCGAACCACGTAAATCCTCTGTCTTTTTGGTGGTTGTTTTGTCTTTTGCCAAGTTTACTTTTGGTCCCCCATAACCAAACAAATTCACGGTTGGAGGAGGATTGTTTGAGGTGTGGTATCTCAAAACTGCCACACGGATGAAAATCACCTGTCAATAAAATTATTTGGTGAACATAATCTCATCTACATGTTCGGTCAAGATCATAAAGATCTTCGCCGTCAAATCTCTCCTAATTTTACACCCAAAGCTCTCTCTATTTACATCTCGCTACAGCAGGTTATAATCCTCAAACACTTGAAAAGATGGGAGAAGATATGCAGCTCGGCTGCTGAGAAAACGCCAATTTCTCTTCGACTACTCATTCGCGATATAAATCTAAAAACTTCTCAGACTATTATCGTGAGACCTTATTTAGCTCAAGAAGTGAGAGAGAATTTTAAGTCCGATTATAATTCTTTCAACATTGCTTAATGAAACTTCTTATTGATCTTCCTGGCTTTACGTTTCGAAATGCGGGGTTAGCTGTGGAACACTTGGTCGAAACGCTCACTATTTACACGCGAGACAGCAAAAATAAAATGGCTAAAGGATATGAACCCTCATGTCTGATTGATTTCTGGATGCAAGAACATGCTAAAGAAGTCGCCCAGGCCAAGGCCGCCGGTAAACCGCCCCCGCTTCATTCCGAAGACCATGAAATCGTCGGCCACCTCTTTGACTTCATCTTTGCAGCTCAAGACGCATCGACTTTGTCTCTCTTGTGGTCTGTGACGCTTCTGGACTCGCATCATGAAGTTCTAAGCAAAGTTCATGATGAGGTTTTGAGAATTTTGTCACTAGAATCTGACAAATTGATAACGGCTGATCAAATCAGGGAGATGAAGTACACGCAGGTGGTGCACGTGAGGTGTTAAGGTACCGTCCACCAGCGACACTTGTCCCACACATTGCCGTGAAAGATTTCTCGTTGACCGAATCATACATGATTCACAATGGTTTATTCGGCTCGGGGCTGGATTCGTTCCGCCGAGGCCTTTATGTGCCATCGGCTCGGGGCTGGATTCATTCCGCCGAGGCTTCATGGTTTATTTGGCTCGGGGCTGGATTCGTTCCGCCGAGGCTTCATGGTTTATTCGGCTCGAGGTTGGATTCGTTCCACTGAGGCCTCTGTGTGCCATCGCTCGGGGCTGGATTCGTTCCGCCAAGGCTTCATTGTTTATTCGGCTCGGGGCTGGATTCGTTCCGCCGAGGTTTCGAGTGTCTCAGATCGGGGTCGGGTTACGTCCCACCGAGTCAACCTTTTGGTATGTGGACGTAATATTCCCCCAGAGCCAAGTGTTTGTCTCAGCTCAGGTCGGGTTACGTCCCACCGAGTCAACCTTTTGGTTTGGAGACGTAATATTTCCCAAAAGCCAAGTGTTTGTCTCAGCTCGGGGTCGGGTTACGTCCCACCGAGTCAACCTTTTGGTCTGGGGACGTAATATTCCCCCAGAGCCAAGTGTTTGTCTCAGCTCAGGTCGGGTTACCTCCCACCGAGTCAACATTTTTGGTCTGGGGACGTAATATTCCCCCAGAGCCAAGTGTTTGTCTCAGCTCGGGGTCGGGTTACGTCCCACCGAGTCAACCTTTTTGGTCTGGGGACGTAATATTCCCTCATAGCCAAGTGTTTGTCTAAGCTCGGGGTCGGGTTAGGTCCCATCGAGTCAACCTTTTTGGTCTGGAGACGTAATATTCCCCCAGAGCCAAGTGTTTGTCTCAGCTCGGGGTCGGGTTACGTCCCACCGAGTCAACCTTTTTGGTTTGGGGACGTAATAGTCCCCCAGAGCCAAGTATTGTCTCAGCTCGGGGTCGGGTTACGTCCCACCGAGTCAACCTTTTGGTCTGGGGACGTAATATTCCCCCAGAGCCAAGTGTTTGTCTCAGCTCGGGGTCGGGTTACGTCCCACCGAGTCAACCTTTTGGTCTGAGGACGTAATATTCCCCATAGAGCCAAATTTTATTTTATCTCGAGGTCAGGTTATGTCGCTCCAAATCCGTCTCCTCGGTCGTCCAGACCTCGATTGAAAGTCTTCCAGAATGCAACCAGAGCCGATTTTTGAAGGCCATAAGTCCAATAAAGCATGCACTAACAAAGGGAGATAGAAATGTTAAGAGTTATTACAAAAAACATTTTGTTCAGAATTTACATGAGGCCCCGTACGGGTCACCCCCTATTCATCAGCCCGCACATGGGCGCTTCTTTTCTCTTCAATAGGTTCGAATGACGGATGGATGGGCCCAACTTCAGGGGGAGGGATAGCGGCTTCCATATGAGCAGTTAGAGGAGTCTCGGCAATTATAGCTTCAGAAGCAGGACCCTCTGGTTGGTTTACTTCAAGAATGAGAGATGCTGGGATAGCTGAAATGAGATCGGGGTTCAGGACTTCTTCAGGAGGATGAGGCAGCCATTTCAGAAGTTCTTCTCGGGGGATCTCCCCCTTGCAGAATCGGATGGCGGCATTTATTGGTCCCATATCCAAATAGGGCAGCACCAGCGGGATAATATTAGCACAGTCCCCGACTCCCTCCAGTCTAATTGCCTCTCGTTCTTCCTCAAGCTGAGCTTCATTCTTTCCGATCTCCTCGTCTTTGGCCTTCAGTTTTGATTCAAGGCTGCATATGTCCACCTGCAGGATCCTATTATCAGCCCGGGCAGTCTCCAAATCTTTCTTCGCAGTCTCAGTATTTTTTCTTTCCACGGAAACCGCAAACTTGAGAGATTTATTGGTTGAATGAAATTCAACAGAGGCCAGCTCCAAGCTCCTCATCTCCTCGTCTTTTTTGGCCAGTGCGGCCTCCATCTCGATAATTTTGCTCTGGAGCCTTTGAGCTTGGCCTCCTTCAGACAGAAGGCTCAGGAAGAGATCTATGTTGTGAGAAGTCAGATAAGCCATCTGCCAGAAATAAATAGAAAGTCATAAACCCGACTAAATCTCGGATTTGGAACGGAAGTGGGATAAAAACCTTTACCTTAGCCGATTGGGAACAAACCGTAGAGATTGCATCATCGGGGGAAAGGTCCTCATACTTCGGGATCTCAACAGGAGGGACTGCTTCGGCTAATTCATTGATCACCAGTACAAGATGGAAATGGCCTCTTTTACGTCTTGGTTGAAGTCCTCGGCACCAAGTATCACAACGCATTTTCATTTTTTGGAGGAGCCCTCCGCTTTTTCTGCTCTTTCCGAGCAACCTGTTCTCCGCTCAGAAATGGGTCTTCCTCAATCTCCCGGGAAAGCTTGGCTTCTTCCACCCCGATCAGACGTCTCTTTTTCCTTGAAGGCTTTGGAGGGTTGGCAAGTCGGGCGGCTGTTGGTGGAGATGACCTCAAAATGGAATCCGAACTCCAGACAATCAGCGGGGCCGCTTCTTCAGCCACTCTTTTTGCCTCAGCAGCTGCTGGCCGTTTTCGAGAAGGCTCGGCTCCAGAGTAACCGGTTTTTGCTACGTCAGCCAGTTGTTCAATATATTTTGGTTTCCTTGACATTCCTGCAATAAGCAAAGGCAATAGCGTGGTCAGATCGAGATTCAAATGAGTTTGAAGTCATCATTGTATCTCGCAGGCAAGAGGGTTAGTAAGAATCTACCTATCCGCCCAGAAATCTTCGGAGGGACAATTCGGATAAGACCCGATTCAACAAGAGCTGCATCATTAACTAAATTCTTCCAGACGTCAGCATAGCGCCTAGCATGTCGTATTCGCACCCGGTCTCGATGAGAGCCTTGTATTAGCATCCCTCCAGCAGGCTGAGAAGGGTCAAGAAGTTAGAATTTCATCGCGAAAGAAGGAAGCAACAATACTAAGAAGTTAGGGTCCTAACCTCCCGATCCGAAGACATATGGGATTGAAGTATCCTCTTCATATGTTATCAAAACCCGTCCCCATTTCCCCGAAGCCAGGAACCACGAGTCTTTGATGTTTTTATTGGAGTCTGGAAGCTTGCGGACAATGTTGGATGATTCAGCATAGGCAGAGAGGTATTACCAGCTGTGATGAGTTCAGGGATTAGCTTTCAGTCTATACAGCCTTTTAACCTCCTCAAGGGTCGGTTCACCAAGGCCCGTCCAATGCCAGATTACATGAAGACCGTCCAGAATCCTCCAACTGTTCAAGCTTAACTGAAATGGGGCGATCTCCATCTCGGCTAACAGCCAGCCAAAATAGGGTTGAATTGGTAGCCGGAGACCACACACGAAGAAGGCTAAAAGAAGAGCCATTGATCCCTCATCAGGCTGGCTAGCACGATAGTGAGAACGAGGAACTTCGAGAACGACGTCTATTGGAATATCATAGCGCAGACGGAACAATTCCAGATCGTCATCCGTTATTTTGGAAGGCCTATTCATATCAAGTGCCGAGTGGTCAAGCTCACCAGGTTTCGGATCTTCCCGAGGGACTCTAATGCGATAGGTGTCGTTTTCAGTTTCAGAGGGAGTAGGGGTGGTGTCTGCATCCTCTATTCTAGGTGCTTCCGAACTTCAGGAAGGCTCGTTTTGGGGTTTTGAAGGTCTTTCTGAAGAGGTTTCACTGTCAGACATTCCTAAGTCGATGAGGTGGGCAACAAGGTTAGTCAGTAACTACTTTAATACATATAAGGTTCAGATGATTATCCTAAAAAGCTGACAGATAAATCTACAGTCTCTATACGCCCTACCAAAATCCACAAAACAGAAAGTCTCTTCCTAGCCGTATCAAGCCAAACACAAGTCTAAAAGCAAACTGAAGTTACCCTAATCTACTATTAATCATCCTACCAAACACATATACAATACAGAAATCCTAAAAAACAGAGACATGCTTTGTCATATGCAAAGAACACTATGTAAACAAAAAGAGAGAGGAATATGAAGAAGAAGAAACGACAGAATGCTCAATATGTGGAAAGTAAAGCAGAGAGGCCATTCTGGAAACTTACTTGTATACTTTGAAGAGGTTGAAGATTGATCAAGAGCAGTATGGTCATCCGATTAAGTTTGCTGATTGCTGTTGAGAGAGTAGAGCTTTCGCGGAAGAATGATGTTTGAAGTATTCGTAAAAGGAAGGAAACAATGTCCACTCTGTTTTCTTATAGTCTGTTCGGTGTTTTAGTGGCCGTTGGATTAAGCAAAAACGTCGGATGTACGCCACATGTCATTTTTTGAAAAAACCTTTTAGGGTTAGATGGACGGTCGAGATTGAGCGTCCTTTGGGCTGGCAATAGCGGACATATTATTTGCTTTTTGGCGGAGAGACGATGAATGGCTGACAAGTGGCAAGCTCCTGTTAAACCCTAGCAATGATCTGATGGACATTTAAGAGGATGTGACGGTTGCACATCTCGATGGGCGGTTTGCAGAAGGACAATAGAGAGATTTCGCTTCAGTTGGAAAGAAGTCAGGCCGAGAAAAGATAAGTGTGACCTTTGAGATTTTTCTCCCATGATCGACCACCAATTTTGTCAGAAGAACCACTATTTTTATATATAGTTCCAGGCATCAACTCGTACACTTGTTGGAACCGAGAACTAGAAGAAAGATGTTGGAGGTATTTTCAAGTACCAGGGTGTTTTGAACAGTGCGACATGGGCAGAAAAGGTAATTCCCTTTTAAGATCCTTAATGCCGATCCGATCACAAGGATGCTCCAGACTATATAACATAACACGTTCCGGCAGAAAAGACCGAGCATTTGGTAACAATGGCCGACCACTTTAGCACGGCTAGTCAGATATCATCATATCGGCAAACAGTTCCTCTCATATCAAGGGTCGTTGGGACCGACCTCATGAAGGCCGAACATGAAGTAAAAATATTTTCCACCGCCTCATCCTTATAGGATAAGGTGATGGGACATTATCCTTACAGGATAGGGTGATGGGACACTGTCCTTATAAGGTAAAATGATGGGACATATGATGATGGAAACAAGATATTTTGGCCAAGTGGCCTTGGGGGGAGAAATCCCATTAATGCATTCACATGGGAAGTATCCACTAAAAGGGGCATGTAACCGCCAATTTTTTAGTATAAATAGGGGTTTTTTAATTGATGATCAAGAAAATGACCAAAAAAGCTAGAGTGAACTATCTTGTAAACACAAAACAGCTCGGTTTCCACACTGATCGATCAAAAAATAGGTCGGCCGAGCCCATTTCAGTAATAAAATATCATCCGTTTTGTGCCCGTGTACGTAGGCTGGATTCGATCCGCTGAACCACGTTAACTATCTGAATCAATCTGGGTGTTTTACCTCTTTCTGTCAAAGTTTGCTTTCAGTTTCCTCATAACCAAACAAATTCACTGCTAAAGGAAGGTTGAATCCCGGAGACAATATATTCCTTTATTGTCCCTGAGACGAAAACCAGTCATCAACACTTACTATCTAGTATCTACATGTAAATAAACCTTTTAGGTAGCATCGATTAAAATAAATTATAACAAAATATGTTATGTCACTTTTAACTATAGTCGTTGTCGAAAAGTGGAATAAAGTTTAAGAACCAAATCAGGAGATAATGAACCAACTGCAATGATGACTTTCTCTTTTAAAGCTTCATTTAACATTTATGTGTCTACAACTTAATAAATTTCAAGTGATCTACACACAATACACATACAGTTGGGGTGCGATGTGTTATATTGTTGGGGGTATATATAGCTTTAGGTCGATGAACTCATGCAGTACAATTTGAATTTAGGCTCGGGTCCAGGAAAAGCCCGGCCCGGACCTGATGTTTTTAATATAAAAAATTATAAAAATATATATTTATTATAAAAATATATATTTATTATAAATATAAATATATAATTATTTATTTTAAGCCCGGGCTGGGCCGGACCCAGGCTTTTTTGGTTGAGCCCGGCTCGGGCCCCCTACATTCAGTTCAGTTCAGGAAGAAGGCATGCATTCAATACAGTTCAAGAACAAAGCCACACAGTCAGCTCAGATCAGAGAACAAAGCTCGGGAGGAATAAAGCCTCATGTCAGTATAGTTTAAGAACAAAGCTCAATGGGAAGAAAGCCTCATGTCAACACAGTTCGGGAACAAAGCTCGGGAGGATTAAAGCCTCATCTCAACAGTTCGGGAACAAAGCTCGGAGGAATAAAGCCTCATCTCAACACAGTTCGGGAACAAAGCTCGGAGGAATAAAACCTTATCTCAACAATTCGGAAATAAAGCTCGAGGAATAAAGCCTCATCTACACAATTCGGGAATAAAGCCCACACTCAGTGCAGTTCGGGAAGAAAGCCCACATTCAATACAATTCAGGAAGAAAGCCTACGTCCAGTAAACTCGGGAATAAAGCCCACATTCAGTACAATTCAGGAAGAAAGCCTGCATTCAGCTCAGTACGGAAATAAAGCCTCATCTCAACACAGTTCGGGAACAAAGCTCGGAGGAATAAAGCCTCACCTCAGCAGTTCGGGAATAAAGCTCGGGAGGAATAAAGCCTCATCTTAACACAGTTCGAGAATGAACAAGCCGGGAATGGCACTCCAAGAATGGAAGCACGGTTCGGAATGGACCACATCACAACACGGTTCGGGAATGAACCAGGGGTCGCATCACCTCACCACACAAATCAACTCAACACATGGTAAGTCAAGTGGCAGCTGGCGAGCCAGGTAAGTAAAAATGCATTGCATAACTTTGATAGGATTGTTCAAAGTCACACACTGCACAAGTCCCATCAAAGTGGGGGCGACTGTAGGCATTGCATTTTCGCATGTGAAACCCGATGATGAGTCTCAATTGGAGGCACTACCTTTTTAGCTAAGGATATTGCGGGAAACGGAGGTCGGAAGGGGAAATTCGGAATAAGTATGTCATCAAGTTCATTCCACAAGTTCACTGTCTTCGTTGGTGCTGCGTTCGTTCCTCCGTTCGAACCTCGTGCAGATTGCGGACGTTCGTGCCGCGTGCGAGGAGGCGTTCGAACGGAGCCGGTAATTCTGGTTTTGCTGTTAGCCTCACACCCCAGCCCATTTGGCCCCCCAAAGCTCATAAAACACATCCCAAATTAAATAAATAAATATTAAACATTAAATAAAATATTTAAATCATTTACCAATTAAATAAAACATAAAATAAAATCTTGCCTAACTTAAATAAATCAATATATTATATACTAAAACTAAAATAAGATTTGCCTAATTAAAATCAATCCTAACCAATTAAAACCAATCAAATATTTGACTTCCTAATCTAATAAGACATCTACCAATTTAAAAATATTTGCATTCCTAAACCAACACAAATTAAATATTACAACTTCCTAAATTAAAATATTTTGTCCCCCCTCAATCTTGTATATGTCTTTCCCATCTCTCCTTATTTGGAAACCAAATCTCTTCCTTGTGAGACAAGGTGAAACCCTAGCCCTTCTCTATATAAACAACCCCTAACCTAGCCATCCCTCCTCTCCAATCTCTCTAGCTGACACACACAATTCACACAAGAATTATAGCAAGAAATCCTAGACATCCGAGCATATCACTCCCTTGATCCTCACCCTCACACCACCGAAAATCACACCAAAACAATCCCTAACCACCACCACCGAAAATCACACAAAACACAGCAACCTAAACCACTCCCAAACAGTCCATAATCCCTTAAAAACGGTAACCTAAAAGACACTTAGAACCTTTGAAATAATCACACCAAACCACACTAAAAAGAACACCAAAACAGCCCACCAACAGTAAGCAGAGGATACAGAGGGAACGGCAGCAAAACCATAAGGAAACAGCAGCAAAACGGAGTCGGAACAGTAGCTCGAGTGGCCGAACAGCGAAGGAAGAGGCAAACTAGTGAACCAGAAAAGTTGCGGAGCTTTACCCCCTTTCGATCTTCGTGGAACGCGAGTCCGAGAGACAGCTTAAAAGGTTAGACCTGAGGGTATCTATCACACTTATTCCTATTTAATTTCTGGTTATTTATTTCGATTATATTTTCTGTATTTGTGGCATTTGTTGTGTGTATGATGCGTGTTGTGGGTATTGGATGAATGGAAGAGTGTCGTCTCTTGTGGTATATAGGATGGAAACCCAGACGTAAATTCCGTAGCCGAATCCGAATGGACGGTAGTGCGGTCTGTACTTGGGACACAACTCCACGTACCACTTGAGTAAAACGGACCCTCCTCTTGTTTTGAGTTGCTTTGGTTTATTTAATTCTTGTCATTTAAATTCTGCATGTTGTTTAATTCCCATGATACGATCGAGTGCATGGGCTTAGTAAGTGCGATGAAAGGTTCCCTAATTGGAGGGTTAAAATCCTTCACCACGATGCTTTGCCGCACCGATTGATGTGTGTTCGGTTGAATGCGAAATACGTTCAATCGGACATACTTAGTTTGATATGATTGTCTTTATTTTCGTATGCATGATTCAACCGAGCGCATGGGCTTAGTAAGTGCGATGCGAGATCCCCTATGGGGATGGGCTAAAGCCCGTTACCACGAGGCTTTGCCGCGCCGGTTGATGTGTGTTCGGTTGGATACAAGATACGTTCAATCGGGCACACTATGTTTGATATTATTGCTTTTCATTCTATGTATGCATGATTCAGTCGAGCGCATGGGCTTAGTATGTTGGTCTAAAGGTCCTCTCTTTGAGAGATCAAGAGCCCTAAAAGGCCACCTTTACGGCAGTACTTCGCCGCGCCCTTCCCTTATTTTGTCATTTATGTATTGCATCCCATTTCATGCATCAGGTCTGTTCCGTTCGAACGCGTTTACGAACGCAACTCGAACGCGCATGTATTTTCCTTGTCATGCATCAGGTCTCCCTCATGTTCGAACGCGTTCACGAACGCCATACGAACGTAGGCATTCTGTTTCACTTCCGTTCGAACGCGTTAACAAACACCATACGAACGAGAACCTTCTGTTTATCGTTCGAACGCGTTTACGAACGCTACGCGAACGCATACGCACTTTCTTAGTCTTATTATGCATCAGGTCTGGTTCCATTCGAACGCGTTCTCGGACTCTACACGAACGCGAACCTTCTGTTTACCGTTCGAACGCGTTTACGAACGCTTCACGAACGCGCACCCACTGAATCGAGTCATCTTCATTAGATTTCATGCATAGTTTTCCTAGTAGCTATCCCCACATGTATGAATACAACTATGTTAATGAATTACAATTCATATGCTTGTGTCGTGATAACATTTGAGTATTATTTTTTGTGGTGTATTGGATGGAAACTCAGACGTAAATTCCGTAGCCGATTCCGAATGGACGGTAGTGCGGTCTGTACTTGGGATACAATTCCACGTACCACTTGGAGAAGTGCCCATATGTATGTTTGTATGGTTAATATGTGTGCTTGTGTTTCTTGAATGTAATATGCAAAAAAGTTGTATGTCCGTTGCTATTTTGATATATGTTAAGCATGCGATTTTAGATATGAGATATATGTGAAATGTGTGCATAAGTTTTATTTTGCATATGAGAATTTAGAAGCATGATACTCTTGGAAATAAGTGTTACTTAAGCTTGATTAAATTATTACATAAATCCTTTCATTACAAGTGACATGAGTAAGGGACCATTCTGAACCCAACGGTTTGAGGTCTTCCCTTGCGAGGGGTGAGTGCGGCCTTAAATCTTTGTCCCGGTTCACACCGGGTGGCGACTCCATATTATTTAGTATTTCCCAACTAGGCCGCGAGCCTAGAACATGCGTCGCCCAGGTCCTGTTGTCCTACAGTCTGGCGACTCCACTGGGGATATGAGAATTGGCCCCGAAATATTGTCTTGTAATGAGTGGATTTATGTTTTAATTGGCCATGTCTATAGTGGATAAGTGAGGGTTTAATCAAGGGCACTTTGAGGCTAGGTAATGGTTTGGTGTCTTCCTTCACTCACTACCTTTCTAGAAGGAAAAGCTGTGAGGATACCTACATGACCATCTACTCGTAGCCTTTGTGATGGACTAATTTGGAGGACTCGTTGTTTATTCCTGACACCAAGCGATAAGAGCCTAAGAGGCTTGGGTATTTAAGTGAGCCTCGCTCCACCTTCCCTCTGGGGAATCTACAACGGGAAATCCATTTGACAGTCCGTCACACACCATAGCTCATTGGCACGTACCTTAGTGTATAAAAAGGGATACGCTCACTTGGTCGCCTGAACCCTTGAGTGGGGAGACCTAGTTGTGGGCTATCCTTCGCCGGTGAGAGCCTTTGTCCATACTCTTGCAAATCCACCCATAGACCGGTTTGTATGGTTAAAGTAACAATTATTTCCTTGAGAATGTGCTTATGGACCATCCTCATTTGGATGCAGTTGGACTATTATCAGAAATGCGGGCTTGCTGGGCCATTTAAACTGGGGCAAGTTCGTATGACTATTAGGCCCAAGGCTTCTGAAATGTTGATGGGCCATTATGTGAAAATTATTATGTTATGTTTGTATTATCTCCCTCATATGCTTGTGTTTGGGAACATTATCGTTTGGATCCATTTGGACCATTTGTCATGGGATATGGACTTGTTGGGCTATTTAAACTGGGACAAGAATGTATCCCATAACTATTGGGCCAAAGGCGTCTAAGTGTTGATGGGCCACCTTGTGCTTGTGTTCGGAGTATTATCATTTGGATTTAGTTGGGCTCCTTGCCATAAGATATGAACTTGTTGGGCCATTTAAACTGGGACGTGTTCACTCTTATGACAGTCAGCCCAAAAGCTCCTAAAATGATAATGGGCCGACTTGTTTGAAAATTTTATTGACTTAGTATGATTTATATGTTATATGCCTCTTATGCACATCATGCATACATACATCATGTTAACCCTTGTGTTCTGAAAGCCATCATAGATTCCCGTTGGGTTAGAAAAAAGGGAAGACTCATCAAAATACTGGGAACCGACATGAGTGAATCAGATATTGAGGTGTCCCGTATGGATCAGTTGGAAAACGGTCTCGCCAAGGTCACTGAACAGTTGCAAGCCTTGACTACTGCCATGACAAATATGGCTGTGCCCCGTGCTGGGGGAAATTCTGAGAATGTAAGGCGCGAGGAGCCTCCGAATGGGTTGGGGGATGATATCCCCGCTTTTGATGATGATATGGCAGAATATGCAACAGACAGAGTGATTGGGTCTCAAGCCGAGATACAGAAACTCAGGGACCAGGTTGAATCCGTTACCCGCAAGATGAGGGGTAAGAATGAAGATTTTCTTCATTATGAGACAATGAAGTTTGAGGAGCAGTTGCCAGCGCAGTTTAAGATGCCGGATTTGGCTAAGTTCAATGGGAATGGAGATCCGAGGGTGCATCTCCGTCAGTATGTGTCTGTTATGAGTTCAGTTGGCTTGTCTCAGCTCCAGGTACAGTAAATGTTTGGGATGTCACTCGAGGGGGCACCCGTAGTATGGTACCACAGTTTGGAGAAGAAAGTTAAGGAAAATTGGAGGGAATTGGCAGACACCTTTCTAAACAATATGTCACGGACCTGGAGATTGACTTGTCGCTCCGCGACTTGAGAATACCAAGCAGAAACTGGAGGAAAGTTTCAAAGAGTATGTGGATCGATGGAGGGGCCAGTTGTTGAAAATGCAGACTAGGCCCTCGGAGAAGGACCAGATTAAAATGATCATCAAGGGCACCAAGCCCTCCATCTATGGAAGTTTGAGGAGGATGACTTCGATGATTACTGATTTTCGACAGCTGAGGGAGACAGTTATGGATATTGAGGAGGAGGAAGCCGAGAACAGAAAGTTTTATGGACAGAACAGAAGGAATATTGGGGGACATTCAGGAACTATGCCTACTACTGCTGAGGTCACTGCCATTAAGAACAGACGATTTTCTAACCTTGGTAAGCCTCTTTCAAAGGTATTCGAAAAGCTGAAGGCGCAAGGACTCTTAAAACCTTTGGAACCTAGGCCCATTCCAAATCCTGTGCCACCTCACATGAACTTAAACTTATACTGTCACTTCCACCAAGAAAAAGGCCATGACATTGACAACTGCGCCCGCCTCAGACATGAAATCCAAAACCTCATCGATGCCCATACAATACCCCCCGGCCCAGAGAAAGAACAACCCAACGCACACAGAAATCCCCTACCCAACTACATGATCAACTCTGGCCTACCCGAAACCCTTGTCCTCCAAACTCTCAACCACTCAGCTTCATAAGAATAAGGGATAACAATGGTGAAGAACCATGGGCTGAAGAAGAGGGCACTGTTGTTTCTCCTAGTTTATCTTGCACTTTTAATAAAGACATTGATTTTGTTTACCTGTTCGAACGTTTCCTCAACAATAATAAAGGCGACCATTTTATTTATCTGCCTAAGACTATTACTTTCAAACTTACAACATGAGTGTGTTCAATCTTGGTAATGTGATGCTCAAAGCGTAGGGAATCCTCAAAAGAAGCAAGCAGAAAAGATAAGTTAGCCATTCAGGAATTGGGAAATGGAGACAGTGGGACTGTTAGACTTGGAAAGAAACGGGTTCCTGGAACAAATCAGGGTAGACATGTGGAAATGGTACTTTCCCTAAGAGAAGAATGGTCATCAATGGAATCGACGGAAGACCTAACCCAACGAGATAGGAAACTCATTCACGCATGCATACACGTAACATATTTGCATCTTTTTTTGTTTGTTCTGTTTTGTAATAACAGGTTTCAAAAGAAAAAAAGAAAGCGTCAAAAGACAAACCAATCAGGAACATCGACAGTACTGTATCAGTCTGGGGGCGAGGCCCGTATCAGTATCAGCCTTAGGGCGAGGCTCATATCAGCTGTATCAGTCTGGGGACGAGGCCCACATCAGCAGAATTTTGGAATGAATCCAGGGAATGAATCCCAGGGTCGAGGCCCACGTCAGCAGAATTTTGGAATAAATCCGAGGGTCGAGACCCACATCAGCATCAATCTGGGGGCGAGGCCCATGTCAGTAGCAGTTGGGGCCGAGGCCCACCTCAGTTTTGGGATGAGTCCCAGGGTCGAGGCCCACATCAAACACAGTTTGGGAATGAGTCCCAGGGTCGAGGCCCACATTACATCAGATCAGTTCTGCCGAGAATGGCACTCCGAGAATGGAGATATAGTCCGGGAATGGACAGTTCAAGAATGAACAAGCCGGGAATGGCACTCCAAGAATGGAAGCACGGTTCGGGAATGAACCACCTCACGATAACAGTTCAGGAATGAACAACTTACAGTAACAGTTCGGGGACAAAGCCCACAGTTAACACAGTCAGGGAACAAAGCCCAATGGGAAGAAAGCCTCATGACAGTATAGTTTGAGAACAAAGCTCAAGGGGAAGAAAGCCTCATGTCAGTATAATTTGAGAACAAAGCTCAAAGGGAAGAAAGCCTCATGCCAGTTCAGTTCGGGAATAAAGCTCACACTCAGTGCAGTTCAGGAAGAAAGCCTACATTCAGTTCAGTTCAGGAAGAAGGCCTGCATTCAATACAGTTCAAGAACAAAGCCACACAGTCAGCTCAGATCAGAGAACAAAGCTCGGGAGGAATAAAGCCTCATGTCAGTATAGTTTGAGAACAAAGCTCAAGGGGAAGAAAGCCTCATGTCAACACAGTTCGGGAACAAAGCTCGGGAGGAATAAAGCCTCATCTCAACAGTTCGGGAACAAAGCTCGGAGGAATAAAGCCTCATCTCAACACAGTTCGGGAACAAAGCTCGGAGGAATAAAGCCTTATCTCAACAATTCGGAAAAAAAAGCTCGAGGAATAAAGCCTCATCTACACAGTTCGGGAATAAAGCCCACACTCAGTGCAGTTCGGGAATAAAGCCCACATTCAATACAATTCAGGAAGAAAGCCTACGTCCAGTAAACTCGGGAATAAAGCCCACATTCAGTACAATTCAGGAAGAAAGCCTGCATTCAGCTCAGTACGGAAATAAAGCCTCATCTCAACACAGTTCGGGAACAAAGCTCGGAGGAATAAAGCCTCACCTCAGCAGTTCGGGAATAAAGCTCGGGAGGAATAAAGCCTCATCTTAACACAGTTCGAGAATGAACAAGTGTAGGACACAGAAATGGACGACGCATGCTGTTCCGGGCTCGCGGCCCGGTCGGGAGTACGGAGTAGCCCGCGGGGGACTAAACCGGAGAAATAAAATGGAGTCGCCACCCGGTGTGAACCGGGAAAAAAGATTTAAGGCCGCACTCACCCCTCGCAAGGGAAGACCTCAAACCGTTGGGTTCGGAATGGTCCCTTACTTATGTCGTTTGTAATGAATGGATTTGTGCAATATTAACCAAGTCTACACAACATGCTTAAGAACAACTTATTAACCATGCATAACAACATCATGCTTAGCAACCTAATCATGCATAAGAAAATAAATATCATACTAAACAATTAAATCATGCTCAAGCACAACCAACTAGTCATGCATAAAACTATAACATATTAAACATCCTAATCATGCTCAAATACAATAATAAACTTAAACGACTACATCATGCTTAGAAAATAAATAACGGAAATAAGATAAAAGGGTGCCCTCAGGTCTTACCTTTTAAGTCGCTTTCCGGGAGTGCGTTCCACGGTGCCGGAAGGGATATCGTTTTGCTGTTTTCACTGGTCCGCTGTTTCTACTGTTTTCACAGGTTCGCTGTTTCCATTGTTTTCACAGATTCACTGTTTTCGCTGTTTTGTCCGTTTTCGACGGATCCGCTGTTTTTACTGTTTTCCCTGTTTTCACCCGCGGTTTCCGCTCACTATTTTCTCCATTTTTCTCACTGTTTTCAGGCTAATTTTCACTTTCTCTCGGGTTATTTTTAGGTTGTTTTTCACGTGGGTTTTGGGGCAGTTATTTGGTCGATTTAGGGGCTGCTATCATTGAGGGTTTGTGGGCAGTTTTGGAGTTTGTTACGTTAAGGTAGTGTGTTGAGTGCATGGCTACTGTTACATGAGGGTTTGTCTGGGTACAAAGGAGTTGGGTACGTATGGTTGATGTTGAAGGTGGTAAGCTTGAGATGGTGATGGTGCCGAGAGCAATGGGTTTCTGTGAAGGTGTGGCTGTGTGTATATTAGTCTCGGCAGTGAGGGGTTGGTCTTGGTAGTAGGCAATGGCTAGGGTTCTTCACGTGGCTCTTGTTGTGTGCCTAGAGAGTTGCTTAGGTATGCATGGTGGGGGAGTTCTTGTGTGTGGTTAGGATGGCTTATGAGTGTGCAGTGGGCTCGGCAGTGGCGTGAGGCTTGAAGGTTTTATGATGCCGAGAAGTTCATGGAATTAAGGTGCAGTGAGGATTAAGCGTGAATGATTTTGGCAGTGTGCAGTGGCTGTGTTGAGGTGCGAGAGGGGTGGTGAGCTGTGTGTTTCTGCTCGTTGAAGGCAGAATGAAGGAGCTATGTTCGTGAGACTGTGAGGTTGAGTTTGGCCTGCTGGTTCACGTGAAGTTGATGGGCTGGTCGTGGAGAAGGTTTGTGTGCAGTTGGAGGTGAGGCTCGTGGCTTATTAGGGTTTCATTTGTGTTGTTTTCTAAAGGTCCGAGAGACAAGGGTTGATGATGGAGAGGATTTTCGTCGAAAGTTTTATCTTGATGAATGAAGGCAGTTTGGGGTGGCTTCGTGTGGGGTGTTCAGGGTTGTGGAGGTTCCAGCGTGAAGGGGCTGCTTAGGGTTTGGCTTTGTTGTTGTTGTTGCGTTTTTGGGTTTTTTCTCTTTTTGTTGTTGTCGTGAAAAATGAGAGTCCCCCCTGCGTGAAAGAGAGACATCATGGTTTATATGGTTTTGAAGTGAGAGAGAGGGGGACCGAGTGTATGGGCTGCTGCAGAGGAGTGGGTGAAGTCGAGGCTAATGGCGTGGACATGGTGCAGGGGAATAATGTATGGGTAGTTATGGGTATTGTATGGAGGGTGGTTAGCATGATAGGGTATGGGTGTTGCAGAGGAATAATGGTTGATTGTGGATGGGTGAGAGATGGTTGTGATGGGCGTGAGGCATGGGTGAGGTTAGGTTTTTGTGATTTGTTTATTATTTTGTGTTAGTGGGTTTTGTTGATGTTGTTTTGTTTGTTAGTGTTGTTTATTATTTTATTGTTTATTTGGTTTAAGTTTGTGTGTGTGTATGTTACACGTGAAGGGTGGGTTTATTTTATTTGGTGTTTGTTGATTGATTATTTGTGTTTGGTTAGTATTTTTTATTTATTTGTGTAGTGTATTTTATTTTTCGTGTTTTAATTATTTGTTATTATTATTATTTTTTTGTTAAAATTGTTATTTAATGGTTTGTATTTTTTAATGGTTTGATTTAATTTGAATTTATTCAATTGGTTGGTGATTTTTATTTTTGCATGGAAGTTGAAGGGACACAGGGGTAGGTTTAAGGTTCGGGGCGAGAATAAATTTTGAAATAGAGGCTCCATGAGCAAACCCGCGGTTAAGCGAGCTAACAAAAATCCAACAAAACATCAATTCTTGACTTTTCCCTTCCGTCGTCCGTTTCCCGCGACTCCCGCGACTTAAAAGGTGGTGCCTCCGTATGAGGCTCATCATTGGGCTGATATGTAAAAATGCAATGTCTACAACAAGCCGGGAATGGCACTCCAAGAATGGAAGCACGGTTCGGAATGGACCACATCACAACACGGTTCGGGAATGAACCAGGGGTCGCATCACCTCACCACACAAATCAACTCAACACATGGTAAGTCAAGTGGCAGCTAGCGAGCCAGGTAAGTAAAAATGCATTGCATAACTTTGATAGGATTGTTCAAAGTCACACACTGCACAAGTCCCATCAAAGTGGGGGCGACTGTAGGCATTGCATTTTCGCATGTGAAACCCGATGATGAGTCTCAATTGGAGGCACTACCTTTTTAGCTAAGGATATTGCGGGAAACGGAGGTCGGAAGGGGAAATTCAGAATAAGTATGTCATCAATTCATTCCACAAGTTCACTGTCTTCGTTGTGCTGCTGCGTTCGTTCCTCCGTTCGAACCTCGTGCAGATTGCGGACGTTCGTGGCCGCGTGCGTGGAGGCCGTTCGAACGGAGCCGGTAATTCTGGTTTTGCTGTTAGCCTCACACCCCAGCCCATTTGCCCCCCAAAGCCCATAAAACACATCCCAAATTAAATAAATAAATATTAAACATTAAATAATATTTAAATCATTTACCAATTAAATAAAACATAAAATAAAATCTTGCCTAACTTAAATAAATCAAATATATTATATACTAAAACTAAAAATAAGATTTGCCTAATTAAATCAATCCTAACCAATTAAAACCAATCAAATATTTGACTTCCTAATCTAATAAGACATCTACCAATTTAAAAAATTTGCATTCCTAAACCAACACAAATTAAATATTACAACTTCCTAAATTAAAATATTTTGTCCCCCCTCAATCTTGTATATGCCTTTCTCATCTCTCCTTATTTGGAAACCAAATCTCTTCCTTGTGAGACAAGGTGAAACCCTAGCCCTTCTCTATATAAACAACCCCTAACCTAGCCATCCCTCCTCTCCAATCTCTCTAGCTCACACACACAATTCACACAAGAATTATAGCAAGAAATCCTAGACATCCCAAGCATATCACTCTCCTTGATCCTCACCCTCACACCACCGAAAATCACACCAAACCAATCCCTAACCACCACCGAAAATCACACAAAACCACAGCAACCTAAACCACTCCCAAAACAGTCCATAATCCCTTAAACGGTAACCAACCTAAAAGACACTTAGAACCTTTGAAATAATCACACACAAACCACACTAAAAAGAACACCAAAACAGCCCACCAACAGTAAGCAGAGGATACAGAGGGAACGGCAGCAAACCATAAGGAAACAGCAAAAAACGGAGTCGGAACAGTAGCTCGAGTGCCGAACAGCGAAGGAAGAGGCAAACTAGTGAACCAGAAAAGTTGCGGAGCTTTACCCCTTTCGATCTTCGTGGAACGCGAGTCCGAGAGACAGCTTAAAAGGTTAGACCTGAGGGTATCTATCACACTTATTCCTATTTAATTTCTGGTTATTTATTTCGATTATATTTTCTGTATTTGTGGCATTTGTTGTGTGTATGATGCGTGTTGGGGTATTGATGAATGGAAGAGTGTCGTCTCTTGTGGTATATAGGATGGAAACCCAGACGTAAATTCCGTAGCCGAATCCGAATGGACGGTAGTGCGGTCTGTACTTGGGACACAACTCCACGTACCACTTGAGTAAAACGACACCTCCTCTTGTTTTGAGTTGCTTTGGTTTTTTAATTCTTGTCATTTAAATTCTGCATGTTGTTTAATCCCATGATACGATCGAGTGCATGGGCTTAGTAAGTGCGATGAAAGGTTCCCTAATTGGAGGGTTAAATCCTTCACCACGATGCTTTGCCGCACCGATTGATGTGTGTTCGGTTGAATGCGAAATACGTTCAATCGGACATACTTAGTTTGATATGATTGTCTTTATTTTCGTATGCATGATTCAACCAGCGCATGGGCTTAGTAAGTGCGATGCGAGATCCCCTATGGGGATGGGCTAAAGCCCGTTACCACGAGGCTTTGCCGCGCCGGTTGATGTGTGTTCGGTTGGATACAAGATACTTTCAATCGGGCACACTATGTTTGATATTATTGCTTTTCATTCTATGTATGCATGATTCAGTCGAGCGCATGGGCTTAGTATGTTGGTCTAAAGGTCCTCTCTTTGAGAGATCAAGAGCCCTAAAAGGCCACCTTTACGGCAGTACTTCGCCGCGCCCTTCCCTTTATTTTGTCATTTATGTATTGCATCCCATTTCATGCATCAGGTCTGTTCCCGTTCGAACGCGTTTACGAACGCAACTCGAACGCGCATGTATTTTTCCTTGTCATGCATCAGGTCTCCCTCATGTTCGAACGCGTTCACGAACGCCATACGAACGTAGGCATTCTGTTTCACTTCCGTTCGAACGCGTTAACAAACACCATACGAACGAGAACCTTCTGTTTATCGTTCGAACGCGTTTACGAACGCTACGCGAACGCATACGCACTTTCTTAGTCTTATTATGCATCAGGTCTGGTTCCATTCGAACGCGTTCTCGGACTCTACACGAACGCGAACCTTCTGTTTACCGTTCGAACGCGTTTACGAACGCTTCACGAACGCGCACCCACTGAATCGAGTCATCTTCATTAGATTTCATGCATAGTTTTCCTAGTAGCTATCCCCACATGTATGAATACAACTATGTTAATGAATTACAATTCATATGCTTGTGTCGTGATAACATTTGAGTATTATTTTTTGTGGTGTATTGGATGGAAACTCAGACGTAAATTCCGTAGCCGATTCCGAATGGACGGTAGTGCGGTCTGTACTTGGGATACAATTCCACGTACCACTTGGAGAAGTGCCCATATGTATGTTTGTATGGTTAATATGTGTGCTTGTGTTCTCTTGAATGTAATATGCAAATAAAGTTGTATGTCCATTGCTATTTTGATATATGTTAAGCATGCGATTTTAGATATGAGATATATGTGAAATGTGTGCATAAGTTTCATTTTGCATATGAGAATTTAGAAGCATGATACTCTTGGAAATAAGTGTTACTTAAGCTTGATTAAATTATTACATAAATCCTTTCATTACAAGTGACATGAGTAAGGGACCATTCTGAACCCAACGGTTTGAGGTCTTTCCTTGCGAGGGGTGAGTGCGGCCTTAAATCTTTGTCCCGGTTCACACCGGGTGGCGACTCCATATTATTTAATATTTCCCAACTAGGCCGCGAGCCTAGAACATGCGTCGCCCAGGTCCTGTTGTCTACAGTCTGGCGACTCCACTGGGGATATGAGAATTGGCCCCGAAATATTGTCTTGTAATGAGTGGATTTATGTTTTAATTGGCCATGTCTATAGTGGATAAGTGAGGGTTTAATCAAGGGCACTTTGAGGCTAG
The DNA here is from genome assembly GCA_019454045.1 of Zanthoxylum bungeanum. Classification (NCBI taxonomy): domain Eukaryota; kingdom Viridiplantae; phylum Streptophyta; class Magnoliopsida; order Sapindales; family Rutaceae; genus Zanthoxylum; species Zanthoxylum bungeanum. The sequence continues at coordinate 75,850 of SKCR01041429.1, forward strand.
GTAATGATTTGGTGTCTTCCTTCACTCACTACCTTTCTAGAAGGAAAAGCTGTGAGGATACCTACATGACCATCTACTCGTAGCCTTTGTGATGGACTAATTTGGAGGACTCGTTGTTTATTCCTGACACCAAGCGATAAGAGCCTAAGAGCTTGGGTATTTAAGTGAGCCTCGCTCCACCTTCCCTCTGGGGAATCTACAACGGGAAATCCATTTGACAGTCCGTCACACACCATAGCTCATTGGCACGTACCTTAGTGTATAAAAAGGGATACGCTCACTTGGTCGCCTGAACCCTTGAGTGGGGAGACCTAGTTGTGGGCTATCCTTCGCCGGTGAGAGCCTTTGTCCATACTCTTGCAAATCCACCATAGACCGGTTTGTATGGTTAAAGTAACAATTATTTCCTTGAGAATGTGCTTATGGACCATCCTCATTTGGATGCAGTTGGACTATTATCAGAAATGCGGGCTTGCTGGGCATTTAAACTGGGGCAAGTTCGTATGACTATTAGGCCCAAGGCTTCTGAAATGTTGATGGGCCATTATGTGAAAATTATTATGTTATGTTTGTATTATCTCCCTCATATGCTTGTGTTTGGGAACATTATCGTTTGGATCCATTTGGACCATTTGTCATGGGATATGGACTTGTTGGGCTATTTAAACTGGGACAAGAATGTATCCCATAACTATTGGGCCAAAGGCGTCTAAGTGTTGATGGGCCACCTTGTGCTTGTGTTCGGAGTATTATCATTTGGATTTAGTTGGGCTCCTTGCCATAAGATATGAACTTGTTGGGCCATTTAAACTGGGACGTGTTCACTCTTATGACAGTCAGCCCAAAAGCTCCTAAAATGATAATGGGCCGACTTGTTTGAAAATTTTATTGACTTAGTATGATTTATATGTTATATGCCTCTTATGCACATCATGCATACATACATCATGTTAACCCTTGTGTTCTGAAAGCCATCATAGATTCCCGTTGGGTTAGAAAAAAGGGAAGACTCATCAAAATACTGGGAACCGACATGAGTGAATCAGATATTGAGGTGTCCCGTATGGATCAGTTGGAAAACGGTCTCGCCAAGGTCACTGAACAGTTGCAAGCCTTGACTACTGCCATGACAAATATGGCTGTGCCCCGTGCTGGGGGAAATTCTGAGAATGTAAGGCGCGAGGAGCCTCCGAATGGGTTGGGGAGTTTTAACCTATGAAGCCCGAATAGGCAGCCGAAACCCAAGATAGAGCTTTAACCTATGATGCCTGAAGGGAGAGCCGAAGCCCAAGAGGGATCGTTAACCTACAAAGCCTGAATGAGGAGCCGAATCGCAAAAGAGAGCTTTAACCTACGAAGCCCGAATGGGGAGCCGAAGCCCAAGATGGAGCTTTAACCTACGAAGCTCGAAGGGGGAGCCGAAGCCCAATGGGGAGCTTTAACCTACAAAGTCCGAAGAGGGAGTTGAAGCCCAAGAGGAAGCTTTAACCTACGAAGCCCGAAGGGGAGCCGAAACGCAAAAAAGAGCTTTAACCTACGATGCCCGAAGGGGGAGCCGAAGCCCAAGAGAGGGCTTTAACCTACGAAGCCCGAAGGGGGAGCCGAAGCTCAAAATGTGAGATTTAACCTACTAAGCCCGAAGAGGGAGCTGAAGCCCAATGGTGCCGAAGCCAAAGAGGGAGCGAAATCCCGACAGAGAGTCGAAGCCCGAGATTGCCGAAGCCAAAGAGAGAGCGAAATTCCGACAGATAGTTGAAGATCGATAGAGAGCCAAAGTCCGACAGATAGCTTAAGCCCGACAAATATCTGAAACCGGAGATGGGGCAAAATCCTGACAGATTCCTGAAGCCTGATAGAGAGCTGAAACGTGAGAAAAAGCGAAATCCTGAAAGGAGCGTGAAAATCTTAAAGAGAGTTAAAACTTAAAAGGAGCCGGCGCGTAGCACACTTGTGAAGGAGTGCCGTATGACGGGTGAAAAACTTGTGAAGGGGTGGCGCGTGAGGTTCACTTGTCGATAATGGTCGTGATCCCCACGCGCCAATGAGAACTGAGAGAGTGTAACTAGAAGAGTTAAAACCTGAGCTCTGATACCATGTTAGATAATGAAAGAAAGTCTTGAATTCACTCTACATGAATTTACAATGGTATGATGCCTTTATATAGACTACGTATAAAACTAAAATAGGAAAGGAAACCTATAGTTATGAACTATAATAATGAATATAGGAAATCTTTATTTAATAGAGAAATATAATAAAATCACGAATCCTGAAGGTACTATGAATTCTATTTTGGATATCGATTACATAATATAGAGATATTATTTCCTTAATATTATAAACCAGTTTATACTTTCAATCAATAATCTATATCAAACACTACCTTAATATCAATTACTTACATAATATATTTTATTAAAAAATAAAATGTTTTGGGTTCTCTCTTCATCTTCTTTATTCTGTCTCAGTTTGATATGCGAATATCTCTCGGATTTTTTTTATGATCTGTTTACTTGATGAATTGTGAAACGTGAATGAGAGATTAAGAATGAAATAAATGTTTACTTACTAAAAGTTAAAATGAGAATGAATATGTGAGTCTCACTTAAAATAGGGAATGAATAATGAGAATATCATTTTCACCACCCTATGAGAATTAGATTCTTATTACCATGAAATTACAAGATTACTTATAATGTAATTAATTACTAAACTAATAATTTATTAATATTTATTTATAAATAATAAATAAAATATATTAAGAATTACGAATTAAATAATATTTAATATTTTAGTAAAAGATTAAATTAATATTTAGTAATTTTATACATTAATAATTAATCAATAATTTAATAAAATAAAAATCAATCAATACTTAATTTATAAATAATAAATAAAATTAATCAATATTTAATAATAAAATAATATTTAATATTGTAATAAAATAATAATTTAATAAAAGAATGAATTAATATTTAGTAATTTAATACATCAATAATTAGTTAATATATTAATAAAGTAATTATTAATTAATACTTAATTTATAAATAATAAATAAAATTAATATAAAATAAATTAATAAATTAATAAATAATTAATATTAAAATAATAAATTAATAAATTAATATTAAGTAATTTAATACATTAATAGGTAGTAATAATTAAAAAATATTAAGTAATAAATAAAAATGTAATTATAATTAAGGGTATTTTGTATTTTGTTAACAAATCATTACGATTATTAAACAAAATAAACACATTAATTGTGTGTTTACGTACTCGTAATCGGAATGAGATAGAATCAGAATGAAATGGAATTGGAATGAGATGGAATTAGAATGAGATGGAATCAGAATGGTAAATCGGAATCAGAATAAGTTGTTTACTTAACTGTATGAATCAGAATCGGAATGAAGCAGTATTACCATTGATGTGTTTACTTTGTCCAATAATCGGAATGAATTGTTAAAAAGTTACAAAAATACACTTAGTTATAATTATATATTAATTTATTATTTATTAATTATTATGAATTTTTGATGTATTAAATTACTCAATGTTAAATTATTCTTTTATTAAAATATTAAATATTATTTTATTCTTAATCATTAATTAATAGTTTTTATTTATTATTTATTATTTAAGTATTAATTAATTATTAATGTATTAAATTACTAAATATTAATATATTCTTTTATTAAACTATTATTTTATTAAAATGTTAAATATTATTTTATTATTAAATATTATTAATTTTATTTATTATTTATAAATTAAGTATTAATTAAGTATTACTTTATTAATTAATTATTAATGTATTAAATTACTAAATATTAATATATTATTTTATTAAACTATTCTTTTATTAAAATAGTAAATATTATTTTTTTATTAATTATTGATTAATTATTAATACATTTTATTTATTATTTATAAATTAATATTAATTAATTATCTTATGAATAATATTGTAATTTCTCATCAATAATGGGAATGAGAATCACATTCTCACATGATGGTGGGAACGAGATTTCCATGAGCACTTATCTCTCCCCCCGCCATCCCCTCTTATTTGTCTCCCCTAAAATTCCAAGTTTGCCCCATTTATTTCTCCAAAATTCCATATAATTTTTTCTTTGTCTCCCTTTAGCAGTAACCTCTGTTTTTACATATAATTCACAAGTTAATAAATATATATGTTATTTATATAAGAAATGCAGTCTTATATAAATAACATATATATTTATTTTATTTTATTAATTAAATTTTATATTTTATATTTTATATTTTTTGATATACATATATTCTTTTTTATTTGTTTAGTAAATATTACAAATTTCATGTTTATTATTATTTATTTTGTGTTGATTTATTCATTTACTTTTTGTGATACTTTTTTAATTTATTTAACACTACTTATGTATTATAAAAATATTTTCATGCATATTAGAAAAATATATATTTAAAAAATAGTACAAATAACAACATAAAAAGTTACATTTAAAAATATAAATACATAATTTATAATCTATGTTACCTCCAAAGTCTCCTCATGGCGCACTTGGTGATATACCCAATATTTCGTACCATAATTGATTACGAATCCTATAACGAGTGGCTCATTCTTTAGCTTCGTACGATGAATGTTCCCACCACCACATTGGGATGACAATGATGCTCCTTTTTCAATCATCCATTTCTTCAAGATTGATAATGCCCATGTTAGTTGCCCATCCGTCTCATTACTAAGATATGCGAACATAAGCGAGTAAGTTCGCATTGTGGATGTGATACCAACAACCTCCAATAGTGGTATCTGATACTCGTTGGTCTTGTATGTGACATCAATGATCAACACATAAGGAAAATTAACAAATAGTTATAGGCTTTTAGGATGAACCCAAAGAATATATGTAATTTCATTGGTGTCTGGATTTGTAAGGTAATCATGAAGATAATTTTTATTAATCAATTGATCCAAAACATATTGAATAGAAGTTAGACCACCCCATTTCGCTTCTTTGTTTATGGAAATAGCATTGTAAATGCTTCTGATTCTCGTACTATTTGACGGGTCTCTTTTAAAACACTTAGAATTTCACGAGGTGCGGTGTTGTTGGCCATATCAAGCACAAATTGTTTCTCTAATGGTTTTAGCCTAGACATATATTCATGACCATCAAGATATTCTACTACTTGATGGTTATGGAAACCACATGTAACCTTTAATCCACACATAACACCGTCTGGAGGTTTTGGTATACCTCGCAGCTCAAATGGGCAATCACATTTTTTTGTCCGACTATTTTTTACTATGGATTGACCTTCAACAAGATACCGCGGTGGTTTGTACTTTCATTCTCTTTCACACATAAGATGACACTTTGGCAGCTTGCCTCATTTCAAATTAGCAGAATTTTTAATCACTATCGCAATATTATTTTATAGACCAACTATTTTCGCCCAAATTATCATATCTTCTCTACTTTCAAAGATCTATATAAAAAAATAACGAAGATGTATAAATAACAAATATACATAATTTCTATACTTTAAAAATAAATAACGAATATACATAATACAACGAAAAAAATAACATGGACTGTAGTAAATTCAGTTATATAATCGCGACTATTGCTGGAGATGATTTCCCCACTTCGAACTTCATTCTCGCCTGACCAACTATTTGAAAATGAGCCCAGGTTACATTTATCCATAATGTTTTTCGAAGATGATAACTCTATTCTAAGAAGAGATAATGATATGTTGAAGGGAAAATAGAGAATGAGATGAGAGAAGCTCAAATGATCTTACCTTCAAACTTACAAACTACCTCTTTATATAAGAAGTAAACACAAATAAAACAAATAGCTTTTAATAAAGTAAAAGTAGATATGCATACTGATTTACGAAATTAAATAAGACAAATAATTTTTATAAAGAAAATATAAAATCAGAATCAACACAACTTTTAATAAAATATTTAAAAAAAAGTAAAAGTAGATATGAATACTGATTTACGTAATTAAATAAGACAAATAACTTTTAATAAAGAAAATATAAAATCAGAATCAGAATCAACACAACTTTTAATAAAATATTTAAAAAAAAAAGTAAAAGTAGATATGGATATTGATTTACGAAATTAAATAAGACAAACAACTTTTAATAAAGAATATATAAAATGAGAATCAGAATCAATATTACTTTTAATAAAGTAATTTTTTTAAAAAGTTTTTTTTAATAAATATATTAGATTTATTAAACAAATAGACTATCAAAAAATTAATTTTATAAATTAATTTTATTTGGTTAAATTATATTTTTAATACATAAGTAGTATTAATTAAATTAAAAATGAATCAAAAAAATAAATAAATAGATGCGAAATCTGTAATATTTATTAACAAAAATAAAAAATAATTAATAAAATGACAAATGAAGTTATAATTAGTATATAATTATTTTTAAATTAATATATATAAATATCTAAATTTTGTAATAATAATTTAATGAGTTATTTTACATATTGATATGAGTATTGTGGTAAATGAACAAGGAGCCAAGCGGGCGGGGGGATCAATTTTCGATTCTCATTCATTATTCCCAAATTTGTGCGTCTCACTCACATTTTCATCAATTTTATGAAATAAACAACCTTATTGGAAATGATTATCATTCCCCAATTCCCATTGCCTACAACTCATTTTAATTCCATCCCATTTCGATTAATGTGAAATCCGTTTCGTCTATTGAATTGTTGCAATATTTCCATTTGGCATCAATTATTAGATAGTCGGTCAACTTGCTGCTTGTGCAGAATCACATTAGAAATCGGAAACACTCATGTTGCAGAACAGATCTTCAACAATATATAAAATGGTATAATGAGATTGATGAAGATAGGTAGCGGTAATAAAAAATATGGGGAGTAATGGTGGTGGTAGCGGTGATGGGTTTCGGTGGTGATGAAGATAGGTAGTGGGGTAATGTTATTGTTGATGCAAGAGAGAAAGTGAGAAATTATTTGTGATGAATCGGAAATAACCATAAATTAATAAAAAAAATTAATTAGGAAAATTAAAATTGATATCTCGTATGGTAGAGAGAAAAAATTCAAAATTCAATTCTCAATATCTTAAAAAAATATATGAAAAAATAGTAAACAATAGAAAAGATGAGAGAGTTGATAAATTATCTAAAAAAGGAAGATGAGTTAAATAAGAATAATATGAATAAGGGCCTTCATATAAATTCGGTGATTTTAGAAAATCAAAAATTAGTGATTAATTAGCGATTTTCAACAATCAATTAAAATGATGATTTTTTATACAATTGGATCAATTTAGTAGTGATCGGCAAGAATCGGTGAATTTTCGTCCCTTAAAACTACTCAGGAGAGAAAACATACGAGGGAGAATAATCAAATTAAAATAATAATAATAATAATTTATTATTTAAAAAATTATATATATGAAAAATAAATGTTATTAATTAAAAAATGGGGGTTTGTGAGGTAAATTAAAGGAATTAAGCCAAAAAGCCTAGCCCATATGCTTCGTCCAATGGAAATTCGAGACGGGTCCGGATTTTGGATCCAAAATGCCAGCTCACAGTTGACACGTCATCTCAATAATACTACACGAAAACCAAAATTAAAGTAGAAAAAAAACAAACTAAAATTTCACCGGCTCTTACCTCCGTCATAGTCGCCATCAACCGATAACGGAGGTCGGAGGAGACAAAAAAAAAGGTGAAAAAAACAACCTAACGGTGCCGTGAATCCCTAGCATTAATTCATTCGAACAAACGAAAATGAATGACGAACAGAAGGGCAGAGGTTTGATCGGCAACCCGCAGAATCAAAATTACTACGGCACTTTTCAAGGCGTTGTGAATTACTATCCTCCTTTCCCCCGGGCACCGCCTCAGCAGGATGTCGGTTTGCCTCAGCCCGTTCCTCCTCCTGTTACATCTAACTATCCCCTGTTATATGGCCACGGCTACCAAACCGTCACAGGTGAGTTAAAACCTAAAAGTTTCGATGAAAATAATGATTTTGGTTAAAAATAAATTAATCTGTTTTTAAGATGTCAATTATTTATTCTAATTATCTCATACACGAAAATGTAAATGATTGCTTCCATAAATTGTATGTTAAATTGGTGTCTAATACCTGTTATTGATGTTTTTATTAAAATTGTTTTCAAGGTCATGCTGTTTTCGAGGAAAGGCCTTTGAGAGAGGATCACCCCCCTTGTTGTGGCATCGGCATGGGTTGGTTTCTGTAAGTTCCATGTTCATCATTAGTTTCTTTATTGTAACTCTCCAAGATGCGTATGATCTGCTCCATAAAACAATAAAAGAAACTCTTACGGCATCTCATACATTGCCTACATACATGTTTATGTCTTCTTTATCAGTGTTGGTTTAGCTGATCGGCGGCAGAAGTTCAGTGATGAATATTACTTGGCCATTCTTCTTCATGATGAAAGATATAGGAATGTTTCAAATGAATTATGTTTTTACTTTCAGTTAGATTGTTATCAATGGCATTGGCATGTGATAAATAAATGTATGCTGATTTCTGTTTTTACTTTCAGTTTTTTCCAGGCTTAATAAGCCTGTACTGAAAGAGAAATGAAACTGTACTCCTATTAACTGTGTCGTTGTCAAATATGAGCTCAACTAGATGAAAATGTTGGCGTAGAACCAATTATCTATTTGTTTAATTTGAACTGCAGTCTTGGCCACGCTTAATGACTAAAACATTTGAAATTTGAATTCCAGGTTTGTTACTGGCTTCTTCCTTGGTGGCATTCCGTGGTATGTTGGGGCTTTTATTGCACTTTGTGTACAAGTGGATTACCGAGAAAAACCAGGATACGTAGCATGTGCAATTGCAGTATGTTCACTTTATCTGCTTGCCCATTTTCTCTTGCTGAAAGATGTGGCATCTTTCTATTGTTTGATTGTGTTGCTTAATGGTCCTATAGCTATTCTGTAATTATGAAGTGCTTAAGATAAAGCTTTGGTAGTTTTGTTGAGGCATGTATAGCTAGTGATGGATGTAGTTAGTTGCTGGCGCTATGCTGTGTTTTTTTATCTGTTTGAGACAACATATGTAAGGCATTTTTGGTTTGTGACAGATCCATCCCCTTGGAATTGTTTCTTTTATTAGTTTGCTTCTGTGTTACTATTCAATTGGTAATTTAGTTATGCTCTTGCTTTCTTGGCTATGCATCCTTTTACTTTCGCGCAGTGGGATCAGTATGCTTCTTTGCATTTGCTTCAACATTCATTTTCAAGTTCCTAATTATCTTCCCTGCCCTGTGCAGTCGATTCTTACAATGATCGCTATAATGTTTGGAGTAACTAAGGGACCTCATCATGCCTGGACATATTAATGTTGTTTGCACCAATCGGAAATTCATCTTTGGTGTCCAGAATATTAATGGTTGGCTATTGTATTATTTATAGTATTTTATTTTTAACATGTAAAGGCAACTAATGAAATTATTGGGTGTTCATTTTAACATATAAAGACAACTGTCCCTTTGGGGACTGTCATTTGGTGGCATAAACCTTATGATTTGATTGCCTATGAAATTTCCCATAAACACTCAAACAACACTAGATATACCCGCCGGGGGTGGGGTGGTTGTGAGGTGAATTGGGTATTAGCTAAATATTGCGGAATTAAAATTTCTTTATGATTTTAAGCTACTTAGATGATTGCTTTTACTGATTAAGCTTAGAGTTCAATTTCTACAATTAATATACACAACAATTAATTTTATCAATGACAAGCTATACTAAATAATATGGAAATTTAATATAAAGTTTGTAATAAATTAAAGAGAAGAGGTTAGAGAAATTGATACCGAATTTATAGTGGTTCGACCAACAATGCCTACATCCACCCCAAGCCGCACTTGAAGCTTTTCACTTTGCACAAGTGATTTCACACTTTACACCGTGAGTTTTCCGTGACTCACTCACAACCAAAAATTTTATCCCATAGGTTCACTCCAAACCTTTACACAAGAGTTTTATCTTCTAAGTTCACTCTTAAACCTTTTTATAATCAAATCATCATTTTAAGTATATCCACTCAACAAGGGATTTCATATCCACAAGTGTTTGAATATAAAAGATTTACAGTTGAACTTGGGCATTCACAAATGATAAAGAAGATTTAGGATGTGAGTTGCTAACCAAGTAATTCCAAGTTCACTCCAAACCTTTACACAAGAGTTTTATCTTCTAAGTTCACTCTTAAACCTTTTTATAATCAAATCATCATTTTAAGTATATCCACTCAACAAGGGATTTCATATCCACAAGTGTTTGAATATAAAAGATTTACAGTTGAACTTGGGCATTCACAAATGATAAAGAAGATTTAGGATGTGAGTTGCTAACCAAGTAATTCCAAGCTCACTAATATGATATGAAGGTGTAGTGTGTGAGTTTTGATTATACAGAGAATGTTTGATCAAGAAGGTTTATGTAAAACTCTATGTTTTTGCTTTCAAAGAGATGTTAAAAAGTGTAAGGGCCCTTGGCGAAAACGAAATTGAGGCTCAATATATAGTGAAGGTGAAAAATGCCCACAGCTCTCTGTCCTGAGACCGGTATGCCAGTTTACAGGGGTTAATATATCGATCCTGCAATTTAAACAGTTATATGAATATGACCGTTGAAGGTTAAAGCACAGACCAACCAGATTACTGATCGATGCCGGTTAGCTAATCGGTATTGGGATCAATATGCTCTGTTCCGGTTTCAGTAGCTATGCAAACTCCAGACGACCGTTATGTAGTAGTTCAGTTCAAGAGAGCATGCAAAACTGTCCAAGGCAGAGCATATACACCAATATGCCAGTATCATGGACCGATATGCCGATCACAGTACATAAACTCATGATTTGAAGATTTAAAAATATTTTGCACATGACCCTAATGTTTCTATATGAATGTGTATGAGACCTATAAGTTTAGAATACTTAAATTATCAACTCACTTACATCGAGAGTCTTAAGCTATAAGACTACACTAGATATATTCGTTTGACGCTCGAGTCTTCACATCCAATATGTTTCAACATTTTTTTTGTAATACTCGCATATGCGCGTCGAGTCTTATACGCTAGCGTTGCATCATCAAAATCATTCATCAAATACGATGGCGCTTACAGCCCAAGTCATAAGTTCGAATCCAGAGATGCACTTCTTATAAGAGCTTGAGACAATCAGAGGTTGTACATACTCCATTTAAGTTCGGATTGGATGGTTTGACTGCGGGATTTTCAACATTTCAAATTTTTTTTTATATATAGGCAACTACGAGCATGAGATTGGGATGTGTTAAATTCAAGTGGTATTTCATCTACATCCAGTTGCTATTTTATATAGAAACACGTACTGCGGTCTTTTGCCGAAAATCACATGTTCGGTTCCAATTCAGTTCTAGTCCGGTTCTGGTCCAGTTTCGAATTACCCTATTAATATAACATTGTCATTTAATAAGTAAGCGATTAAATAAGCTTTGTAGCATAACTCAATTTTATCCATAATATTTTCCATTTTATTTAATTACAGTTTGTTTGTAAATAATGTTTGTTGCAAATAAGTTTAGTTCTCAATTTATAGTATTCAAGACTCACCATTTAAGGAAATAAATAAATTACAAATAATCAACTCTCAATCAAAATTCAAAAATAACCGTCAATCAATTAAACTAATGTGATTGAATTTTCTAAGCAAGGATTTGATTGATTGAAAAAATATTTTGTCTTGATTGTGCTGGTTGCTAGCAAAATAAATTCAAATTGAAATTAAGCCTAGAGAGTCTTCCATTTCGAATGCTGAGTCTGAGTGAAAGCATAAAGTAGGGCCCATGTTGGCTTGATGAAAAAGTTCACGCGTTTACATTTGGAGTTTGATAAACTTGTAGAATAATGGGGCCCAATCTTGCAAAATTGAATAAGTTCGTTAAGAGTTAATTAACAACACATGTTATAAATAGTAGTGTATCAAAATCGGGTATCCAATCCGGTTCTCAAATGCGGTTCCGGTTTCGATTATTCTGGAATCGAAACCGGACCGGTTACAACCGGTTCCTTATATTTGGAACCGGAACCGAACCTGTTACAACTGGTTTCGATTTAAAACCCGGATTTCCGGTCCGATTCCAACCGGTTCCGGGTAGACCCGGAACCGATGCTCACCATAATATTTTATTCTTCAAATTCTAAATTTGATCATGAAAACATATATATTAGTATATTACATTAGTAAATAGATTTTTTTTCTCCTTTTTGTTAAAAAAAAAAATTAATTCAGTTAAAATTTAATCAATGCGAACACATACTAAACATATATTATATATATATATATATATATATATATATATTATCATTTCCGCAAAGGAAAATATTCTAGTTTTTTTTTTCCCAAGTATTTTCCGTTCGCCACGTGTATGTTTTAACCGGTACGCAAACCGCGTCACTTCAACAAACTAATTCATAAATCGTTTAGGGTTTCCCTCGCTATAAAAACAAAACAAAACCCTAGTATCGTCTTCTTTTACAACAGAGTGGCGGGGGGAGAGAGAGAGAGAGAGAGAGTTAGGCTGCGCAGATCGTTACATCTTCTCTTTCCGCGAACATGGTCACTTTCAAGGTACATTTAGTCCTCTTGCTTTCTATCTCCAGTAATAGCCTATAAATATATAATTCTGTTTTACGATTCAAATGTTATATACATCTGTTTTTTTTGAAGCTGCTTGTCATTGGTTAGTTTTGACGCTCTACTGATTAAATCGAGCTTAGCTATTTAATAAGCCTAATAGGGAATTAGAGGTTTGAGCTTTTGGTGGAGTTTTCTTTTTGTATAAACTATAACTAATTGGCGGCTTCGTGTGCTTCACGTCAGTTTGTTGTGTTGTTGTTATTATTATTATTATATAGGTTTATTAAGAGCCAAATGGGGGATTTGCGGTTTGATTTTTGATGTTTTGTTTTTGTTGATGGGTATTCGTTTCGTATTGTTGTGCAGTTCCATCAGTACCAGGTTGTTGGGAGAGCTCTCCCAACCAAAATCGATGAGCATCCGAAGATTTACAGGATGAAGTTGTGGGCCACGAACGAGGTTCGTGCCAAGTCCAAGTTTTGGTTAGTGATTTCATTCATGTTCTGTGTTTTTAGTATTCTGTATTGAACAATTGAAGTGAGATTTGTTTAGCTAGTAATATTTGTGGGTTTGTAATGTTGTTTGGTTTTGATCAGGTACTTTCTTAGGAAGCTGAAGAAGGTCAAAAAGAGCAATGGTCAAATGCTTGCCATAAACGAGGTATGCTTCTTTTTTTCACTTATTGGCTTATTGGTAGGTAGTTTTTTTTTTGATTAGGAAGTCTCTCGTTGCTTGTAAATGACCATGTTTGTTGTGCAGAGTCATTTTGATTTGGTTTTTATTTTGATGTTGCTAAAAATATATAATGTATCATCCCTTTTAGATAAGTACATGGGTTTTCCTTTGGTGTAAACCATTCTGTAAATTCTATGTTAAAACAAGTGTTGTTGCCAAATTCCTTTGATTTATTTTATTAAGTACTTGTTTTATAGATATTTGGTTAGTAGATGATACATCTAATAATCTAAATCTTGCTACTGCACACTGAATTTTGTGCAATCATTTATTTGATAATTGTTTTGGATGCTTATTTGATGGCTTATCTATATTCACAATCTAATTAGTGACATTGATTAAACCTGTAGCTTATTTGAGCAATTGTGTGGGGAAATATTATGTTTTTTTGAATGACCTACACAATTAATAGATGTTTTGATTGGATTATGTGGGTTTCCGTTTGATTGAACCTGTCCTATTTCTGTGCAATTATAGGTCTTCATCATTTTTTTAGAGAATTTGTCAATGACAGTTTGAGATACAACTATGTTAGTGTAGCTTTGATAAGATAAGACTGCATTTTGGTGCATAAAATCTGTTGTATCTTTATGAATTCTTTTAGGTTTGATTAATTCGTGATATTTTTTGGTTTTTACTGGGAATATGTAAATGCACATGTATGATGTATCATCACGGGTTATTAACTTATAATTGTAATCTCTTGCAGATTTTTGAGAAGAACCCAACCAAGATCAAGAACTATGGTATTTGGTTGCGTTATCAGAGCCGAACTGGTTATCACAACATGTACAAGGAGTACCGTGATACCACTCTGAATGGGGCCGTTGAACAGATGTACACTGAGATGGCTTCTCGCCATAGGGTCAGGTTTCCTTGCATTCAAATTATCAAGACTGCTACCATCCCGGCCAAGCTATGCAAGAGAGAGAGCACCAAGCAGTTCCACAACTCAAAAATCAAGTTCCCCTTGGTGTTCAGGAAGGTCAGACCCCCAAGCAGGAAGCTGAGGACCACATACAAGGCATCAAGGCCCAACTTGTTCATGTAACTCTTATTGTTTGATATTGTGGCTTCAAGCGATGGTTTAAGAGTGGATCTATTTCTAAGGATATTTTTGGTGGTAACATTTAAGTCAGTATTTTTTGTTCATTGGATATTTGTTTTTGTTGAGAATATTAGATCACGAGACCTAGTGAACCTGATCTTTTGGGATTTCCAAATTTTTGTTTTAGTTACCTCCATTGTTGCCATCGGATGCTATTATGAGTTTGGTTTTCAAGTAGGTTATTTAAAATTTATGTTTTAATGTGTGTTTGTATTATTTTAGTATGGCTTGGTGCTTTAACATTTTTCTTTTAAAATAATTGAGGTGTTTGTTAAAATTTGCTGACTGCCTTTATATCAAGGACTGGCTCGTGTGCCTTTAGACACTCGACAGATATTGGCTTTGTTTGGTATTTTGGTTTGATATGTGGTGAGATGATAAAATTATGTTTGGATTAAAATATAATTTTTAAGTGTTTGATTAATGATGAGAAATTATGATTATTCAATATGATTTCTTTCAAAAATTGTGTTTTACAAAAGTTAAAATTTTAGATTTTTCTCACCATCGTAATTTTTTTTCTTCATAAATCAAAATTTAATTACATTGTTTATAAATCCTTGTTTGTTCATCATATTTTTCTAATCATAACACAAAATAAAGTCATTAAATAGCTAGAAACGTGCTCATCCCTAGACTTGCAGGGTGGAAAATTAGAGACGAGGGAAATGGGGAACGCTAGGAGATAACACATGATGCTTATAAATTTCATACAAAATTAGAGACACGAGGGAAATGGGGAAGCCAGGAAATAACACATACATGATGCTTATAGATTTCATACAATCTCTATATACTCAAGTTAATAGTTTTACCGGTTAAGCTTATAAATTAATTTCTCAAATTAATGAATTCAACAATTAATTCCCAAATGTAAGTTTTTAAACAATATGCATATGTAAAATAAAACTTGCAATAATTAAAAAGAGCTTAAGGGTTAGAGAAATTGACATCGTAGTTTATAATGGTTCGACCAACTCTTTCCGTACGTCCACTCCCCCAAACCGCACTTGAAGCTTTTCCCCAAGTAAATGTGATCACATATATTACACCGAGAGTTTTCCGTGGCGCACTCACAAACCAATAATTTTTCGTGGTTCACCATAAACCAAGAGTTTTCATAGATGCACTTCAAACTTTTACACAAGAGTTTTATTACTTATGTTCACTTTTTAACCTTTACAACCAAATCACCATTGTGAGTATATCCACTCAACAATAAATTTCACTACCATAAGTTCTTAAGATTAGAAGATTACAACATAACTTGGGTACTCACAAAGGATAAAGAAGATTAAAGATGTGAGTTACAAGTATTCCAAACTCACTAATATGATATGAAGGTGTAGTATGTGAGCTTTGATTATGAAGAGAGTATATGATGATGAATTTTTAAGTTAACTCTCTGCTTTGCCTTGAAAGAAAAAGTAGGAAGGTGCAAGAAGTTTTCAAAAACGAAATTGAGGCTCAATATATAGTGAAAGTGAAAACTACACAAGCTCTCTATCCTTAGACTGATATGCCGATCTACTGGGGCCGGTATGCCGGTCATGCAAATTGAACGGCTATACGAATAAGACCGTTGAAGATTAAAGCGCAGATCAACTGATATGCCGATCAGCTAACCGATATGGAGACTGGTATGATCCGTCTCGGTTCCTGTAGCTATGCAAACTCCAGACTGACCGGTATGAAGTAGTCCGGTTCCAGAGAGCATGCAAAACTGCCCAAGACAGAGTATGAACACCGGTATGCCGGTATCATGGACCGATATGCCAGTCTCAGTGCAGAAACTCAGGATTTGAAGATTTAAAAATATTTTTCACATAACCCTCATGCATATATTTGAATGTGCATTAGTCATATGAGCTTAGAGTATTTAAATTATCAACCCACTTACATTGAGAGCCTTAATCTATAAGACTACACTAGATTTTCTTCATTAAGCTCTTGAGTCTTCACATCAAATTACTTCGACATCTTTTTGTAATGCTCGCGAATGCCCATCGAAGTCTCTAATGGTGCATCATCAAAATCCTTCATCTAGTGCTATGACGCTAACGATCTCCTCATTTTTGATGATGACAACTTTTAAAACTTGTGAGTTTTGAGAGTTCCAAATTTGTTGACGATTATAGCTCACTCTCAATATTAGCTTCTCCTCAACATGTGATTGCCTTCAATATTGCTCTATAAACCCTTAGACAAACACATTAGTTCAAATATGCTCTATTCAATATGAGGACATGGGAATCACAAGTTTTATCTCGATCCCATGATTTCTCATCCTTTGACATTATAAAAAAGAATGTGGGAGCAAAGATTAAACACAATGAGATATAAAATAACATGTGCACAAAACATAATAATAAAGTTTATAAACGTGTGTAAACATTCATGCATAAATCATTAAAATCATTCAAGTTACACCAATACCATGCATTTCATTTTCAACCAAAAATAGCCAATGGCAAGACATATCAAAAGAGTATTCAAAAAGATTATATATGTGTATATACTCAATGTGATACCAATAGTGATTAAAAAAATACAATCATGCATATGTTCATACAATTTAGCTCAAAATCCCTAATCAATAACATGCTTCACAATTATGTCCAATTCATGTTAAAAATTTAAACATACTCAAGTAAGGTGGAGGAAACTGTAACAATATTTTCGTAATCACGAATTTTACATTTTACCGTTGTCTTCAAGTGACAAATCCATCATTCATAAAACTTAGTCGATTTTGAGGTTACATTTGATATTCTTCTTATTGAGCTCTTTCCTCACTTTGTGTTAAGTCTTTGTGATCATTTGCATTTCTCATTGATTACTTTTCCCAAAGCTTCACCTACACAATCTTTCAAGTACATTTAGGTACCCAAACTTTCTTAGGTCCATGAGGGTTAAAATCAGTTCATTTGGGAACTCATGCATTCATTTTCTTCTTATACATGCAGCTATAAATAATAAGTCATTTTCTATTACATGCATGACATGTGACATTTGCATCACTAGTAACATTTGTGTAAGAGGTGGATGCCTTAACGAAATAATTTTTCAAAAATTTCTTTTTCATGTAAGACCTATATTCTAATCATTCTCTATTAAATGCGTATTTTTGGGATCCAAGTGGCATTTTAATTTTTTTCTCTCCCAAAGTGAGTTTTATTACTATTGAGTGTAAATCAACAACCTTTTTACTTAAATATGTATCTTTCAAGGTGTTGCACTCACAAGTATTAGTTGAACTAGATGACATGCTAGATATGTTATTTTCAAGTTTTAGCTTCTCGTCTTTTAAGTATGCAATTTCTTTTTCATGTATTTTATTTTTCTCAACAATTAATGCATGATCATGTAACATGAATGAATGCTAATTTTTTTTATTTATCAATTTATGCTTCTTTATTAGCAAGCCATATAATTCATACAATTCATTGAAAGTATCAAGCAATTCATCATATTCAGATGAGTCATGTTCCCTTTCTTGCTCACTCTCAATGAAGAATTCATCATCTTCAATTGTCATAAAGACAAGATCTATAAAAACCTCTTCATTTTCTTCATCAGATGAGCTTGAGTCACTATCGCTCAAAGTTGCTTTCATTACTTTCTTCTTGAATTTTCCCTTAAACATTATCATTGGGCAATCGACAACTACATGACCTGGCTTTTCACACTCATAGCAAGTGATTTTATTTTTCTTGTATTTCCTTGGCCAATTCTCCTATATTCTTCTCATCCATCCGATATTTTCCTTTAGGCTTATTTTATTTGAGGAATTTCTTGAAATTCGTTGTCAATTTTGCCAGGTCATCATTGTTGGATAATTATGACCCATAACATCACTATTTGTAAAGAACATTGTGTTTTTATACAAATTAACTATATGACAAGATAAAATTGCTATTTTATCATTATTGTAATTGGATTACTTGGATATATATTAATGATAAAAGTCTATATGGTTAAATCAGATTAATAAGATATGAGACAGTATTAATCCACAAACGGTTTAATCATTAAATATCCATAGTCGAAGTATTATCAAGACTGGACATTGATGATGCTGAATAGACTAGTATTACACTTGTGAGCGTTATGGAAGCTTAACGACACAGTTTTCATATATTTAGGTATTGGATACTTATGCAAGTGTAATGAGAGGTCTTGTTACCCGTTGGATCGGGAACAGTTCGCTCTGGATAGACCCACTCAGAATCCCATTAGTAGTATGACTATATGTCTATGAGAATCCGAATCAGGGTAGGTGTATATGATCTTTAACATGAGACTTACGTCGCTATTACTTGCGACAATCATTTTACTTTGGTATTGGTCGTCTGGAGCTTTAACAGGTTCTGTGTACACCTGTATTGGGTTTACTGAGAATCGTAGTGTATTGGATGTGATGTCAAGATGAGAGTATCACTTCAGTTATATGGAGATGATTTTCACACAGGATACAGAACTAGTACTCTTAAAAGCTGCAGCTATCAGGATTGTATGACTAGGTCATGACTTCCCGATTACATAGATTAGTTACGCGGGATCCGATATATGCTTTGTACGGAGCAGACACAGAGCCAGCCCTAGGCCTAACATGTGACATCCGATACTGGATCGTATTACATATTACATAATATTACTACGCCTGATACAGATGATATTCCTCGACGAATATTTCTGGAGAATTGGGTAGGCACTGTGCTTTGTTAGAAACCAACCATGTCTTGTAAAATGATTATAAGTATATCACCATACCTCTCAAATCGGTGAGAATGTGGTACGAGGTACGCACATGTTCAGATAGTCCAATAACCATATTTACTGCCAACATATCCAGGAATTTATTGGGTCGCTTCCCAAAGATTCACCAATGATATTTGACTCAGATAGAATTAATCTGGGATTAATTAGGAGAGAGAAAATTAATCTGGGATTAATTACGGCAAGAATTAATCTGGGATTAAATTCGTATAGAAGAGAGAACGCGATTAATTTAGAATTAATCGATAAAATAAATTTAATAGTTAAATTGGATTTTTCTATTTAATTTATTTATTTGGGGCTAAAATAATATATCAAATATATTAATTGAAATCGGATTTCAATACGAAATTAAAATTGGATTTTAATTCGGGCGAACGAATTAATTTAGGATTAATTCGTAAGCGACTATCGTAATAATTTTCGAGGCATAATTATTTAATTAAATTGGATTTAATTATGTCGCGACGAAAAATTCGTTTAATCGGAATTAAACAAACCCGGGCTCAAGTCTAGTTGTGTGTTGGAAAAGCCAACTTAAATTTTGAATTTAAAAAGTGGTGGGACCACTTGACTTACATCAAATGTCTTAACTTTGATGGAAGTAGTTGGCTTTATTAATTGGATGCTTTAACACACACACCAACCAAGTCTTGAATTCAATATTCACTCTCTCATTCTTCTTGCAATTGTCGAATTCTTCTTCTCTCCATTGGAAAATTTTGCTTTAAAAATTTCACATAGCTAGCACTTGGAGAGTCATTTGAGGTGATAGGGAAACTCACCCAAGGTACAAACAACTCAACAACAAGCTTGGAGCTTCATCCAAAAGTAGAATTTTCGAATTTCTCCATAAATCAATGTAAGTGATTCCGCCACTTTTACTTGAGTTTTCACACATAGAATCATGTTTAGGATCTTGTGGCATGTCTTAGAGACAAACAATCATCACTATCATATACCTCATCATTTGAGCTTCCATTATCCGTTTTTCTCACAAATGACTTAAGGGTTATTATTTTTTTATTCTTCCCTTAAATCCTTCTAAATCTCAATCTCATATTTTATCAATTTTCCCACCAAATCACCCAACTTCAAAGTGTTCATATCATTTGATTCTTTGATGAAGGAGGTACAAATTCTATATTCCTTAGGAAGAGACCTAAGGATCTTCTTAACTTGATCACTTGTACTAATGATTTTTCCTAAAACACTTGGTTGATTCATAATGATGGAGAATCTTGAAATCATATTCTCAACCTTTTCACCGGCTTCCATCTTGAAGTTATCCAATTCACACATAAACCGGTTGATCTTTGATTTTTTAACTTGGCTAGTGTCCTCATTGACAATCTCCAATGACTTCCTCAATTCATATGAATTTTTAAATTCCAGAAGTTTGTTGATTCGACTCCTATCAATTGTAAAAAATAGATGATTGAGAGCCTTCGCATTTAGGGAGGCTTCCATGTAATCCTCATTGGTCCATTGGAATTGCGGTTTAGAGAACTCCATACCATTACTATCTTTCTTCATTGGCATTCTAGTACCTCTTATGACCACTTTGAAGGATTACACATCAACGATAAAGAGGTAATTCAACATCCTCATTTTCCAATAGTTGTAATCGGTTCCGGTGTAGAAGGGAGGTCTATTTGTTGCAAATCCATCGGCAAGATTTGTTGTGTACCTTGTAAAGCCCATGATCTATTCTTATATGATTAATTCTTTGTTAAGAATGCATCGCTCTGATACCAATTGAAATTACCTACAAGCACTCAAAAAACAATCTCTATATACCCAAAAGAGGGTGAATTGAGTAATGATTAAATTACGCGGAATTAAAAATCTTTTTGATTTTACGCTATTTAGTTAGTAGCTTTACCGGTTAAGCTTATAAATCAATTTCCCAAATTAAAGAATTCAACAATTAATTCTCAAATGCAAGTTTCTAAACAATATTCATATATAAAGTAAAACTTGCAATAATTAAAAAGAGTAAGGGTTAGATAAATTGAAACTATAGTTTATAATGGTTTGACCAACTCTTTGCTTACGTCCACTCTTCAAAGCCACGCTTGAACCTTTTCACCATGTAAATGTGATCGCACACATTACACCTAGAGTTTTTCATGGCTCACTCACAAAATAAGAGTTTTTCGTGATTTACCCCAAACCAAGAGTTTTCCTAGGTGCACTTCAAACCTTTACACAAGAGTTTTATTACTTAGGTTCACTCTTTAACCTTTACAACTAAATTACTCTTTTGAGTAAATCCACTCAACAAGGGATTTCACTACCATAAGTGTTTAAGATTAGAAGATTATAACACAACTTGGGTATTCGCAAAGGATAAAGAAGATTAAATGTGTGAGTTTTTAACCCAAATATTCTAAGCCCACTAATATGATATGAAGATAGTGTATGATGATGAAGGTTCAAGTTCACTCTTTGTTTTTGCCTTTAAAGAAAATGTAGAAAGGTGCAATAAGTTTTAAAAAATGAAATTGAGGCTCAATATATAGTGAAAGTGAAAATTACCCCAACTATCTGTCCTGAGACTGGTATGCCAGTCCTACAAATTAAACGGCTAAATGAATAAGTCATTTGAAGATTAAAGCGCAGACCAACCAGATTACTGACTTATATGGTGACCGATATGCCGGTTAGCTAACCGATATAGGGATCGGTATGATCCATCCCGATTCCAGTAACTATGCAAACTCCAGACTGATCAGTATGAAGTAGTCCGGTTCTAGAGAACATGCAAAACTGCCCAAGGCAGAGTAATGACACCGGTATGCCAGTATCAGAGACCGGTATGCCGATTTCAGTGCAGAAACTCAAGATTTGAAGATTTAAAAATATTTTACACATGATCTTAATGCACATATTTGAATGTGTATGACTCCTATAAGCTTGAAATACTTAAATTATCAACTCACTTACATTGAGAGTCTTAAGTTATAAGATTATATTAGATTTTCTTCATTAAGCTATTGAGTCTTCACATCCAATTGCTTCGACATCTTTTTATAATACTTGCGAATGGGCGTTGAAGTCTCTAGCGTTGTATCATCAAAATCCTTCATCAAATGCTATGGCGCTAACATTAGTTTGCTAATAAAATGGACGGTGAGATTTTGCCGCCGAAACTTCAATCTAGCGGCTACAATTGTTCCCTTTATTATTTATGAATTAGAAATATGGCTCTAAAGAAAAGTTTATCCAAAATAAACTTTTAAATAATGGGCTCAAGTCCAACGCTAATACCAAGT
This sequence comes from Zanthoxylum bungeanum, assembly GCA_019454045.1. Classification (NCBI taxonomy): domain Eukaryota; kingdom Viridiplantae; phylum Streptophyta; class Magnoliopsida; order Sapindales; family Rutaceae; genus Zanthoxylum; species Zanthoxylum bungeanum. Next base: position 98,444 of record SKCR01041429.1, read on the forward strand.
CTGCATGCCAGGTGCTCGATGAAAATGTCTCAAAATGTGCATGAACTATGAACTGTTGGATGAAATATCCCAATAAATCTTGAGGCGTTAAATGATCAGAGTGCATTTTAACGTTCCACCAAACAAGTAAGTTATTACTAACGTTAATATTTATAAAATTATAATTTCATAATATGAAATTAATTTTTGACACTATCTTATTCTCTAACATTTATTTCATAATTTATAAACTAACTTATACTCTTTAAGAATACTTTCTATCAAAAGTTGATCACTTTTAAAGCATTAATTTTTTAGAAAGTCAGATTAATACTTTTGGATACTTTTTTCGACACTTGAAAATTAGGATTTTTACTTGTTATTTGTATCCTACATTCAATCAGACAGATGTTGACTACAAACCTAACATGTGATTATTACTTTTGGCCCCTTGAAGAATTTATTAAATATAGGAAATAATCAGTTTTCTATTCGATATTTTTGTTGAAAGTTCGAAAATGCTAAAATTTTGAAATGTATCATAGGTCCACTTAAAGGTTTTCACTTTTTGTTAACAGCTGATAAATTGCTAGACCTAAATCTTATGATCTTGGAATAAGTACAATGATTCCCAATTTCCCATGACTCTGTATTTTTTTTGTTTGTTAATGATCCTTTCGATTCTCTATCGGATTGTAAGCACCGATCCTCCATGTTCTTTTAAAAATTTTATTTGATCTTATCATTTTGAAAAATATAATGATTTTAATATTACATGAGGTTCAACTGATTTTCATTAGGTTAATAGTCATTGTATACCTATACTAATTACACTTATGAGACCCAATTTGTATTTTAAATGACGTGATATTTGACATATATAGTACTCATTGTCTTTATTTAGCACGTTTTAAAACACGGTTTATAAATGGGTTGTGCAATAAATTAATAGGGAATTAGGGAAAATAAAATTAACTAATATTATATTATTGTTTGAGTTTTATTCACTGTCTATCTTTAACAAAACTACCACCACACATCGAGAATTATCAATTATATCACGTTATGTATATCAATTATATAAATATATTATCCTATTAAATATCAAATAAAAAAGGTTAGAAACAATGTATTAGAAACGATGCAGTAAAAGTGCATTATCACCCAAAAAAAAAAGAAAAAAAGAAGAAGAAGAAGAAATGAGGGATATGGAGATCTAGCTTTTGTCTTTCAAGCTGAGAGTCAGTATCATAATTCATGAATATGAAGAAATCAATAGCTTGTGTTCGATTGCATACGGGACCTTTCATCGAGTGTGTGCATGTTGTATTAAGCCCACTTGTCGGTTAATTACCGCATATTTAATTACTTTCTAAGATTCATGAGGAAGCTATGGCCACCGGGATAGGGGTGAGCATCTGTTCCGGGTAGACCCGGAACCGGATCGAAAATCCGGGTTTGGAATCGGAACCGGTTGTAATCGGTCCGGTTCCGGTTCCAAATATAAGGAACCAGTTGTAACCGGTTTGGTTCCGGTTCCAGAATAATCGGAACTGGAACCGGACCATAGAACCGGAACCGGAATCGTATTTGAGAACCGGATTGGATACCCGATTTTGATAGCAGATTTTGATATAAAATCTCCATCTCCACACCTCTTTTTTCAATCTATACTGCTTCATATCTCGGTCTTTTGTAAATTTCAAAGTTTTACTGCCAAATTTGGGGCTAAGGTGAGCAAGTGAGAAGTTTAATGAATCCACGAAAGCAGCTTTTGGCCTTTTTCAAGCAGGGGAGATGGGTGAAGTGGAGACATCTCTCTCCCTTTGTGCCTTCATTTTTGCTTCCCGCATCTGGGTGATGGCCAGATTGGGCATGTTGCATTGTTGCTGGTTTGGGATATCTCCGCTTTGCTGACTGGTTTACTATTTTTTGCACTTGTCTGAAACGTACATCGGCGGCATATGCAGTTTTGTTTGAGAGGCGCTGGAGTTTATATTGTTGAATCGGTTCCATTGTTAATGCAACACGTAAACTGTGAGTGGTGACAATTGAGTTATGCTACACAACTTTTTTAATCGCTTACTTGGTATTAAATGACAATGTTATATTAATAGGGTAATTCGGAACCGGACCGGAACCGATTAATAGGATACCCTATTTAATTGGGTAGGTTCTGGTTCCACTTAATTAGGAACTAATTTTTTCCGGATAGGTTCCGGTTCCATGCGGAACCGAAACCGAAATCGGTTTTGCTCATCCCTACACTGGGATGTGAACTTGGCAACACATGGCTCCAAATAATATATAGTAATAATATATCAATCTTGTAAGTGTTCTTAATTATAAATTAACTCAACAAAATCATGTCCTGTAATGGTATAAAGTCTGCTATGGTAAGGGCCAAGGGGTAGAGTGAGGATTTCAATTCATACAAACTTTTCTCTTCACCACCACCATCATCATCATGTTGGTGTTGTTAATTAGATCTTGACACATATTAAAGCAATCCAAGCAATCTTAGCTAGCTAGTGGTCTGTCTTTTTTTTTTAAACCGACCTAACCCTTTTGGAACTTACTCTATATTAGTGCTCATATCACATGTTTTTCCAATATTTCTGACATATAAATGTATACATACCTACATTTCTCTCCCGTTGTCTTATTTATATAAGCGGGTTTTACTAAATCAACTGATTGACATCTATTTTTATTATCTTATTTATTTGTTCATCAAACACAATATTTTCTCAAATCTAGCAATTTCATTCGACATATCTTCTTTTCTTGTCACCAAACATAAATTTTACAAAAAAGGAAAAAAAATTTCTTTGGATATAAAGTCACTAGCTATTCTTTTCAATCCTCAATCAATTGAAACTTTGACCCTAATCCGATTTGCCATCTCACAGTCCTCATTATAAAACCAAAAAGCATAACAATGTCAACCCCACATCGTTGAAAATCTGCATTGACTATTCATAAACCTCGCACTTATTCCTTTACTCCTTTGTCAGAATGGTCAATTGGTCATATTCATATATACTTACAAATTAATTTATAAGCAACGCAGAATTGTAAATTGGATAGTAGCAAAAAAGAAAAGGGGAAAAAACAATAACGCAGGATTGTAGCTTGTAGCTTTTTGTATGCAGTAATCATAGCATATTAGCTTCTTTATGCAAAAAGAAAATGAATTATTTTAACATTTTATTAACTTATCTTATCAATTGTTCTCATTACCATCCAATAAAGTTAGTAATATTTTAAAAAGTCTCTCTAGTCTTGCTACATAAAGAATGATGAAAAACTGAAGGTTGATTTGTTTCTCTGAGATTGTGTGTGTGAGTGAGTGAGTGAGTGAGGTAGAGGCATGAAAATATTTCGTTTTGTAACATCTTTCATTGTCCCTTCATGTTATGTTATTTTTCTACCATTTGTTGGGTCACTTTCCCATGAAGAGTTTAGCAAATCCAGCAATCACAAGAGCATACAAGAAAAGTTATCCAAGGTAACCAAATTTTATTTTTTTCAAGTTAATTAATTTTTTGTTATAATAAGAGTTTAATTAGATAGCATAAATGTATTAAATTTTTGTTGCAGATGAGTCCTCAGATGGCATCTCATATTACAGTTCATGGTCTTCTCCTGTGGGCTTCTATGGGATTCTTGATGCCTCTTGGGATATTAACTATAAGAATGTCCAACAAAGTGGAGAGTGCGATAAAGGCTAG